>CANUEX010013624.1:0-91626 GCA_948099535.1 Jatropha multifida
CATTACTAATGCTGGGTTATAATTAATAACTCTGATTGTCTTATAAAAAAAAAAGAAAAATGTCATAATATGGGCTTACTATTCCGATAGTCAAATGATAATAGGGATGAGTTGTGATAGTTTAGGCTTACTACGGGCCTCGGGTGCCTTAAGCTTACCTAGGTCCTAGTACCGGTCCGGCCCACGGTTTTGGGTCGTGACACATTCACTCCATATAAAACGGAAATTTGAATGAAAGGACCTCACAATATAACGGTTGCATTAGTTAAATCCTTCAAAATAATTACTTAAACATTGAGGGACCTAGATATTAATTTAGTCATAATTTAAAGATCCAAAAATATTAAACCCTTTTTTTTCACATGGATAATTATACATGGCACTAGAAAAACATCAATGTCTAAGAACAAAGGTTTTTGTAAATTTGGACAAAAAAAAACTAAAATATACACAAAAAAACCATCGTCTGCAAGGAGATCTTGCCACTAAATAGATAATAAATGTATTCAAAATTTTAATCAATAATATAAAAAAATACTACTATGAAAAGTAATAAAGACAATGATCTTCTGAATAATACTGATAATTTATTAATCCAACGGTTCTTTTAAAGGGACAAGAAAATTGACGGTGCAAAAGAAACAACTGTATTTATCATTTTTTAAAAATATTTTATATATATATTTTTTACATTTATGCATGTATACCATTTAAGTAAATGATAAAATAAAACGTACTGGATCTAGCTATGTATTTCTCAACAAACACATAATTAACCTTGGAACTAAAAAAGAAAAACAAGATAAAAAAATATTATAAATTTTTTTCTTTTGAAAATTATATAAAAGTAACTTTAACAAATAATCACATGCAATGCATGTTATGAAATACTAATATATATAAAATTAAGAATGAAAAAAGAAACATTTGAGATAATAAAAAATGACACTATTAAATTTATGGATTGCAAAATATTTTAAAGGATTTCAATTTTATTAATTAAAAATAAAGATAATTTAATTTTGATTGATTATATTAATTTTTTTTAAATTTATATTTTATTGAACAAAATAAGAAAGCATATTACATAATAAATAAGGTATATATTAAATATAATAAAAATATAATATGTAAAATATTTTAATTTTAAACTTTCATTATAAACTTTGACCCTTTAACACCATAAAATATAATTAGGACTTAAATAGTAAATAAAAAATAAATTCACTGGTGACCTTAGAGCTGGGTTAATTTAATATATTTATATGAGTGAGGGAGTTTGAGTTAACAGTAAGGACAATTTGTATTATTATTTTTAATATTTTTAAATTATTTTTTTAATCGATAATAAGCAATATTTAAAAATTAATTATTTGATACATGGATGCTTTATTTAAAAATATTAGAATGTAATTATTATTATAGTTTGATTTTAATATAAATTTTGAAATAATTATAAAATAACAAAGCTAATATGAATTTATTTGACTCATAAATTTATAATAAATTATAACAGTTTTTTTTTAAATATAATATAATGTTTAATTACAACCAATCATTGTAGAATGAAGAAAAATATTTGTTTAAAACAATAAATAAACTTAGTAAATTTATATGAGTAAGTAAATTGAAATTAAGTTAACTAAAAGTTAAGAGTAGGTTTCATATTAATGTATTTTTTTAATTTAAATTGCAATTGCAAGTTAGAATTAAATTAATATTAAAATTAAAATAGAGTAAAATTACAAAGGGTGAAACGATACATTAATCCATAAAAAATTGATAAACTTAATATAAAATTGCCTTTTTCAGATTTTTGAAAAGCATTTTCAGAAAAAACAAACAAATCCATTGTGTTTTTAGTTTGGTTTTTATAATGTAAAATTTAAAACTAAATACGAATCAAATTAAGAAAAAGAAAATATCCAAAACTAAAAATCAGACCGAACCAAATCAATTCAGTTTACCCAGTTAAAAAAAGAAATTCAGTTGACATCTTAAAAAATTTGAATTTTTTATTTTAATTGGCTCTTTTTTTTTACCAAATTAACTGCTTGTTATTGACTCAATTTTTATATAATTTTTATTATCAAACGCTATCAACTAAACAAAAAAACAAAATTATACAATAGGATTTGAAAAAATATTTATCTATTTATACTATATATAAAAATAAAAAAAAATAATAAGATTGCTGATATTGTTTTTATAAAATTTAAAATATTATAAACACAACTTTAGTTTTAACCAATTAAATATGTAAATAATTAATATATAAGGAGCATAGTGCGTTGTGCAACGTATTTCATAAAAAAAATTAATAATTATAATTATAAATATGAAAAAAAATAATTTAAAATACAAAATTGATCATTAAAAATGTTGGTTTAAAATTCAAACCGCCTACTCGCATGAAAGGTATGGTTTTATATGCGACAAAAGCAATTAAAGCAAAAGCACCTTAGAATAAATCTTTTATCCTTATTCCTTAATACACGGAAAAACAAAAATTACTCGAACACAATACTTATTTTTTACAAGTTTTAAAAATCTAATTTATGGCTTTTCTCTCTAAATTTTATGGATATCTAATTATATACGGCAAATTAGCTATTCCAATTAAAATATTTTTTAATTATTATCAAAATAAATAATAGATAAAAAGAAAAATAATAATTGAAAACAAATAAGATTTTAAGTTTTTTTTTTCTGAAAATATAAATCAATAATAAAGAGAAGTGATAATTTTAACCGATAATCAACTATTAATTATATGAAAATTACGTATTATTTTTTCTTTTTATAGACCCAATAGCTATAATATCTTTAGAATGCATACATGTAGAGTTATATGTTTAAAAGAAATAATAAAAATAATAATTAAAAAAAGCAAGATAATAAAGACAATAATAATTAAAAAAAAAAGCAAGATTTGTATAGTAATAATATTGGCGTCATGTGCAAATCTCCAACTGTAACATTCTTGAATATAGAGTTAGAGTTTGTGTGGGTGATGAAAAGCAAATCAAGAAGATGCGTAAGCAGAAACGCAATTACTACATGCCAATGTAGTAGAAGAAGAAGAAGAAGAACGCTAACAACTCACTCACCGCCGCTCACTTCTCTTCACTGCTCTTTTTAGCGACAAACGCTTTTCCTTTTTATATATTATATTTCTTTACGCATCTCCAAATATACACACGCCATTTTCCGCTTTTTCCGCTTCATACTACTACTTGTCCCTAACGAACTCCTCCGCCATTCATCAGACAAGACGGCGAGAAATCGCCGGACGAGCAAAATAAATATAAAATAAGGTGGAGGACAGAGTTAGAGGCGGAGGAGGGTAATGAAAGGCGGAGGCGGGGGTTATTCGGGGAAAAGACGATGGAGGTGTTTGGCGATTGGAGTGCTTTTCCTTGTCGTCCTTTCTATGCTCGTTCCCCTCGTCTTCTTACTTGGCCTTTACAATGGTTTTCACTCTACTGGTACTTTTCCTTTCTCTCTGTTTTCTAGATTTAGATCCGTTTCTTAATTGCTAGTCGAATCTTTTCAGATCCATACCCGCCTTTAACGGAATTCAACCTGCACTTGAATGCACTTTAGATCTCTTTGTTATATTTCCAAAACATCAAATTGTATAACTGTTTGTTGATATTTTTCTTTTTCGACTTGCCACTTCCTTAGGGTACGTTTCTGATCGAGCGAGTTCCAGTTCCGGTTCGGGTTCGGTGAGTGTTTAAACTAATTAGTGATTTGTAACTGATAAAATGGTAGTTACGAACCTTCTGTGACTTTTTTTTTTTGGCTTGAATCAAAGAATCAGAATGATGCAAGAGTTGATCAGGGAACTCGTCCTGTAGCCAATGTTGAGGTATTTCATTTCCAGATCAATGTCATATTAATAGTAAATTCCGCTATTGACTATCAAGCTTCTTTGAAAATTCTTCTTCAAGTTTCAGTTTATTTATTTATTTATTTGCTTCCAACTCAAATAGTGAATTTCATTCTTAGTTCTTTGCCAAGGGAGTTTTCATGCTTGTCCTTTTATTTACTTGTAGAGGAAAGCAAGGGACAAATCCAATATACAGGAAATGATAGATCGTTTTGGGCCAACCCTTCCACGTCTAGAGGTTTGCAAGTGAATTTGCGGTTAATCAATGCTTTATTTATTGTACTATTAGGGTTGAACATTTTTGTCTAACTTTGTGCTTAATATTTATAATTGCTCGGCTAAGCTTGTCTTGTCTAGTCAAATAGGTGAATGATCATGTACTTAAGTTTGCCAATGAGTAAATAAAATGTGTCAATCTAGATGATATGAAATCTGATTCTAGTGGAGCAAAACAGTTAAGACAGATAGTTGTTCAGAAAGGACTAAGATTGATAAGAAAACTTCTGCAAAAAGGGGAAAACCTAACTAAATTGACAAAAAGAGCTGTTGAATGCTGCTTTTCATCTGCTACACAAATTTCCAAACAACTGTTGGCAGAACTTGTTCAGGGAAGCCAAATGCTATGTTCTTATCCCATAGTACTTATGACATTGAATGATTATTCTTAATTATTCTTACATTATGCTTCAACCACAAACACATCTTGCCCCTTGGAAAGCTTAAGACCTTTTGCCTTCTTCCTCTTATTAAGATACTTGACTTGGGGTGAAAAAGGTTAAAAAAAAGGACCCTCCGAGGGGACGTCCACTTGTTCCACACATCCTGTAACATTAGGCAACTCAAAAAACAAACTCTATTAGTTATCATCATGAAAGCACAAAACAAGCATTGGGAGATAGAGCCTTATGCAGGTGTTTGGTTAGTGGTTCTGGTTGGCAATGGGGGTGGCATCAAAATATGAGGACTTGGAAGCATAACCATGATGTGATTTTTTTTTCCTTTTGTTATTGTTATGTTTTTTTTCATTTCGTTTGGTTCTCAGTCAAGGGCTGAGGTTCAAGTAGCTTTCAGGACATTTGAAGCTGTAGAAAATAGAGATAGATTTCAGGGAGTAAAGAAGGGTGAAGTGTCTGTTCTAATTGACTTAGTTATAAGTTTTATTTTGAGAAGGCATGAACCTGTATCATTAATGCAACACAAGAATAAAATAAAAAAGTTGAAAAAAGTTCTTAGGAAATGCAAACAAGAATTAATAGAATAAGACACATTTAATTCAAAATAAATACAAACTACTCATAAGGGAATGAAACCATAATTAGCATCTATTGATTAAAGTAATTTGAAATAAGGCATGTATTTATTTATTTATTTTTTAATCATTCAATCTAATGAAAATGTGATGCATATCAAAGACATAGGCGTCTTTGAATTTTGAAATATATCTTACCTTGTATTTTGTTCACGTTAAAAAGATTCGATGGAGAAGTACTTCTGGCTTCTGCTACACTTCCAATATGGGGAAAAAAACCCAAATATATCCACATAGCAAGTTTGACTCTCTTTAAATATTATATGATTGTTGTGCCAAACTATCCCCGCCAAACATGCTACCCTATACCTAACAATTGGATTGCATTCCTTTCTATCATTCTTCTCTTTGTTTCTCTTTCCAAATTTTGAACTTCTTCCCCCATATTAGTGATGCTTCTCTTTTCCACCCTGTTTCATATATTATCAAAAGATTTAGGGTTTTAAATCTATACTCTTCTTTGGTTTTTTTATTTAGTTTCAGTGAATTATCCTTGATAATTGCCTTCTAAATTAGTGGAGTAAATGATATTGCTGCGATTCATTTTGGGTACTGAGTGGTTTCCATTCAAATTTGAACTTTTAAAATATGCAATTGGCTTTCTGGGTCCCAAACGCATTACAGTACTTTCCCCCTCTTGTATTAGCTTTATTAGTGTTCATTATTTGGTTCTTTTGATGAATAATCTTTTTTTTTTCTTTTTTCTTTTCCCCACATTTTAAGGGATCTCTTTCAAATTTTCGAGTCATTTTTTCAGTTTCTTTTCTTTTTCAATCAATTTGCAGTCCTGTTCCTATAATGCATCTTTATGAATAAGCTTAATGTCTTTTCTTTTCTAGAATGTACTAAAGGTATTTAATATAAGATTGTGCTTACTCCACCATGTTTTATTTTTTTTCTCAGAATGCTTTTAGAAATCGTACAAATGAAGCAAGAAATGTAACAAGCAATACAGACTTAAAGCCTGATGGCCAACAACAACAAAGAGGTCTTTCAAGTTCATTCTCTTTAAGTGTTGCTTAGTTAATTGTTTGTTCTATAAGACTAAATACATTTTTTTTTCAAAAACAATCAACAGGTACCTCAGTGCCATCTCATTCTTTGCCACGACCACTAATTGTTGAAGTATGCACATTTCATTGCTTTACTGCAAAGTTAGTTTCTCAAATGACATGCTTTTAAAGTCTTTAATTTTTCTTCTGCTTCTTTTTATATATATATATATATATATATATATATGTAGCAGCGTGATAAAACTGGTACACCCAAAATAACTAAGCCCAAGAAAAGTGTAGTTGAGGAAAGCGAAAAATTATGTGAACTTAGATTTGGGAGTTATTGCCTATGGCGTGGAGAACATAGAGAGGACATGAAGGATACTATGGTGAAAAAATTAAAGGACAGGCTTTTTGTAGCTAGATCATATTATCCAAGTATTGCCAAGCTTCCAGCACAAAACAAGCTGTCTCAAGAATTGAGACATAATATTCAAGATTTTGAGCGAGTTCTTAGTGAAAGCACAACAGATGCTGATCTTCCTCCACAGTAAGTGATTGCAAGTTTTTGTGCAATGTCCCTTATGCTGTGACCATGGAACTTTTTAATGAGGTTTTTGCATTACATATCAAGGAAGGAATCTGAAATTTTCATTTTATACTTAATATTCCTTATTGTTATCATCATATTGTGCATTTGTTTGTTTTGCAGAGTTAATATATTTTGCACTGTTATTATATAAAAAAATTGTTTTATGTTATAAGACTTGGTATAACTTGCATTCACTGTGTTTTTGCTAGCGATAACTATCTTCAAAATTTTGGAAACTCATAATGAGTTCTGTTATTTTTGTCAAGTGATATATATTTTATTCAGATATTTCAAAAGGAGGGGCAAATCTCTTGTAGGATGGGGCTTGATTCTGTACTGTAACTGGCTTAATGTTTTTCTGCTATAAAGTTCCAGTGCTAGGGATTAATTTTTGGATTCTACATCCATATGGATAGAGTTCAAGTCTTTAAGAGGGGGACCACATTGTTGAAAAATTGCTAAGGCCTTTTCTTGATCAGCCTTTTGTTTACCTTCTTAGATAGGACTAGCACTGGGGTTTGTATTTCCCTGTTTGTGCTTTTTGTCTGGAAAACTCTAATACAGCTGTTGGAAGTGGAACATACTCGGTGTTTGTACCTATTGCCAAAAGTTGTTAACATTCTTTCTCTGATGGGTTCAACCATTTAATTTTTCAGCTATGGGCCTTATTCTTGGTATAGTGACTATAGTCATTTTCCTAAAATTCATTTCATTTCTTCTGCGGTCATTGCTCATGATAAAGTGTTCATTCTAGGCATTATCTTGCAATTTAAAGGTTTTATTCTAGTTTGTGTTGTGTATGTGTTTTCCTTTTTCTTTTTGGTTTTATCAGTTACCACATTTAATAGAGTAGTGAGGTCATCGTTTGTTCACCTTTTATCTATATGGTCCTCGAGTTATTAGAGTTGTTATGTTGGTCATTTCTCTTTTGTTAGAATTATTGAAGTTGTAGTTGTTGATCTATCTGAGTTAGCATATGTAATGTGCTTGCATTGTAAGTTCTCATAGTTTCTGCCCAAGCATGATACTTATTGTCTCTTTGACCAGAATTGAGAAGAATTTACAGAAAATGGAGCTTGCAATAGCCAAAGCTAAAACGTGCACCGTAGAATGCCATAACGTTGACAAGAAATTGAGACAAATACTTGATTTGACTGAGGATGAAGCTAACTTTCACATGAAGCAGAGCGCATTCCTCTATCAACTTGCAGTTCAGACCATGCCAAAGAGTCTTCACTGTCTGTCCATGAAACTTACTGTGGAATATTTCAATTCTTCTTTACGTGATATAGTACTCTCTTCCTCAGAGAAATTTTCAGACCCTACATTGCTTCACTATGTTATATTCTCCAAAAATGTACTTGCATCTTCGGTTGTCATAAATTCAACTGTTGCACAAACAAGAGTACGTTCTTGTATTCTTCTATGCACTTTTCACTGTTAAATGCCTATAAGTTCTGATACTAGTACTAATGGGTTATTCTCCTCACTGCAGGATAGTGGGAATCTGGTTTTTCATGTACTGACAGATGAACAAAATTATTTTGCAATGCGGTTGTGGTTCTTCAGAAATACTTTCCGGGAAGCTGCCATTCAAGTGTTAAACATCGAGCAACTTGACCTAGGCTATCGAGATAAGGCATCCTTGTTAAGCATGTCCCTGCCTGTCGAGTTCCGAGTTTCTTTTCACAGTGCTGATAATCCATCTGGAACTGATTTTAAAACAGAATACTTATCTGTTTTCTCCCATGCTCACTATCTTCTCCCATATATATTCCAAAACTTGAAGAAAGTTGTGGTTCTAGATGATGATGTTGTTGTCCAGCGTGACTTGTCTGATTTATGGAATATCAACATGGCAGGGAAAATCAATGGTGCTTTGCAATTATGTTCGGTGCGGTTGGGTCAGCTTACATCTTATTTGGGTGAAAATAACTTTGACAAAAATTCTTGTGTTTGGATGTCCGGATTAAATATAATTGATCTTGATAGATGGAGAGAGCTGGATCTTACAGAAACTTTCCAGAAATTTAAGCAACAGGTGACTACTCAATTTACTTATTTTATCCACCATTATGCTTTGCTAATTTGTTTCTTTTATCTCGATTGACAAACTAGTTGCTGCAGATATCTAATTTAATCTTCTCTTTGAACAAATGAATTTTGGTTTCTATTTTTTCATTTTGCATTCAAGTTTGATAACTGACGAAAAATTATTTAGCAATTTGGACTTCTCATTTGTTTTCTTGATCTCTTTCTGGAAAGCAGGTTGTCGAGCTGACAGAATCAGTTGAAGCTACTGCGTTGAGTGCAAGCTTGCTTACCTTTCAGGACCAAATTTATGCTCTTGACAATACATGGGCTTTGTCAGGACTTGGTTATGATTATGGGCTTCAAGTGCAATTCATTATGAATGCTACAGTTTTGCACTATAATGGAAAAATGAAACCTTGGTTGGAGCTAGGAATTCCGAAATATAAACACTATTGGAAAAGTTTTCTAAACCGAGATGATCAATTCTTGGGCGAGTGCAATGTAAATCAATAACAATTAGATGGTCGGGTTGCTGTGTTTTCTGGAAAAAATATACCCATGAGAAGCATGAATATGTAGATGTTATTTTTTCAGTGCTGAGAATTTTTCTTTGAGCTGGGTTACCAAAGGGAAGTCGGCGGCAAAGTATACCCTTCTGATATCTTGGCAAATAAAGAGACTGGAATATCGTCTATTGTCTTGCTAAGGCGAAGGGAAGTAATGCTTTGAGATGGCATATGCTTCTGTGAACTGATTTGGCGTATTAACCGTGATTTGTTGGTTCGAGGAGTGAGAGGAAACAACTCCATTCTCTGCTTCTTGATTGGTAAGTCGAGTGGCACTCTCAAATCCTTGACAATAACAACAATTGTGTTACGACGAAAATGTGCAACTGTACGTTGATTCGAAAAAGTTCGATTGCCATTCATGGTGTAAATGATGAATGAGAAATTAGTCTTTTGATTATCATAGTAAGTTAATTCTTTTCTCAGGTCCTCTATTATTTGATTTAGAACAAAGATTTTTTTTTTTTATGAGATAATTAGTGTCTGATATTTACATTTTGTATCAATCTGATGATAAGCTTAATCATTTATAAGTTGAATTGGCTTCTTAATTATACCTGGCTTGCATCTTGTATTTTCCTTCTATTTTTCCAAATAAAATGTGCTTTTTTATTCCCATTTATATACGATTTTGAATAAAAGCAAGGGCAACTGGATTTTGGTAAGATGACATAAAGCAACTTCCAAACTGTCAAAAGAAATAATTCGTTCACATGTAGGATTCCTGTTACTGAAGACTGGCAAATATACTACAAGTATAGCCATGGTTTCATTTTTTCCAACTAGACCAAAACGTGCCGGAGTTCATTATAGTTTTCGGACACCTTAAAGACCAAACAGACTTTGAACGAGACTATCACATTTGAACCAAACAGATTTTGAACAAGACTGTCATGTTTGGAACTAGCCAGTTTTGGTTCATGTTAGAGTGTCCAAACGATCGGTTTGAGTTTTAAAATCAAATTGAATCAAAACAAACAAATCGAAAATTTTGAAATGAAAATTAAATTCAACCAAATAGAAAATAAAAGTCAAACTGTCAAAAGTAAACAAAATAGGCGGAATGACTAAAATGTCTGAAGGAATCATATTAATATAGGGACGTAATGATATATTTTAGAAAAGTAGCTTTTGACGAGTGCATTTCACGATTATACGGGATGCAATAGTAATTATAAGACATATCACTTTTTCACGTTGGAGACCCAACCAGTTCATATGAAATTGAAAATAAAATACACAGAAAAAAAGGGGAAAAGCTGCACCAAACAGGGTATTTCATATTTGTTCGCTACTCCTCAGGGTCACGTGATAAAAAACTTTAACTCCACGTTTGGTTGGAGAATAAGGGAATTCGTAGGGAAAGAAAAAAAACAAACAATGCACTCCAAACTTTCCCTAGTGATAAATTAATATATTAACCAAGAGAAGACCAACAATTGTATAGAAGTTGCAATTTCTCCTCCACTCCTTCGCGACCCATAAAAGGAGAAAACAAAAAATATTTTCCATCATGCTGAGATATGAGAGAGGAGAAATTGAGTATATATATATATATATTCTAATTTAATGGATTTTCCCTCATTTTCCTTTCAATTTGAGGAGAAAATGAATTAATTCTTTTTACCAAACAAGTAAATAGTAGAAAACAGAGTTATTTTTGCTCCATAAGTTTTCTTCTTCACTTTCAATAATTTTTCCTCTCTTATCTTCCTAATTTCAACCACCTAGAAATGGAATAAGAAAGTTACTTAGAATTTTATTATGGGTAATTAATTACTGTGTAGTCCCAAAGTTTTACTCAAAATTACATTGTCGTTCTTGCATTATTTACTCTATAATATCCGATTCTTAGTTTTTTTTCATTAAGTGATTGTAAAAAGTCAATAGTACTCCTAAAACTAATTATTATATAGTCTTTATAGTTTGGTGAAATACACTAACAAAGACCTCAAATTTCATAATTTTACTCTATTTAGTGCCAATATAGAAGTATTTTTGTTATTTCACAAACCATCTAATGAAATAAATAATCGTTGGACTTACAATATAATGAAATTATAATGTAGAGACTAAATAATATAATTTTGAAAACGATGGTCCTTAATGTATTTGATAAAATTTTAGAGACTATGCAGTAATTATCTTTTTTCAATATTCAAAATTTTGCAGACATTCAATTTTTCAAATTTTTTGTAAAGATCCTCAAACCGTTTTGAATATAGAATTTAGTTTTGGATTTATTTCTACTACCTTTTATAAGCGTTTTTCCATAAACTCACCGTTTAAATCACTTTATATAAGTACTTTATCACTTAACACCCTGTTTGGGAAAAGGCAGGAAGGAAAATTCGGGGAGAAAATAAAAGGCGAAAGTGACTTTCACCTGTTTGGGAAGGAATAAATCTAATGAGTATTTTCTTCCTGGAGTCAAGCAAATATAATCACTCCAAATTAGAAGGAAAGTTGGCGTAAATGGAGGGAAAATTTCACTATTCAAAGTGAAATTACTTTAACACCCCCAATCTTAGTAAATTTCTGTAGTAGTTATCTTCTCCAAATTGTACCATTTAATTTTTGAAAAAAAAATTGGAAAATAAAATATAGGAAAGCAATTACCCATTTAATGATTAAAAATTTGTTTTATTTGTCATTTTATTAAACAATCATTTAAGGATATTGGCTTAAATGGTGTGATTGACTAATCTATGATTATTAATATTCAAAATTGAAATATTAATTAATTTTGTCTAACTCTATGTTTTTACGTTTTTTTCTTCCATTTTTTTAGATATAAAATATGATGCACGCACAGTTTGCAATGGTTTCACTTATAAATAGTTAATTCATTATAATTAATTAAATAATGAACCAATTATAATTTAATTATAAGATGTGTTATAATGTCTAATTTATAGATGTATAAAGGATAAAAATATAAATTTACAATGATATTATTATAATTAGGGTTTTCCTTCCTTCTATTTATTTTCTTCCCTTTTCCAAAATACGGTGGAAAACAAATAATAAAATCAATCTTTATTTTTCTTTCTCTCTTACTCAACCATAGTTTAAGTTACTTTATATCAACACATCACATCAAGATATAATCTAACGACAAGCGTGTTACAACCTAACAATGGATTCAAGTTCGAATCCCTTCTCTTCCAATGCTAAAAAGAAAAGCCACTCTATAACAACTATGAAGATTTAATTTTCGTCACTAAGTAGTGCAGAAAAACTATTATTGCTCCATATAATCTTATTTGTATATATGATAAAAGGGTAAAATGTGTGACAAATGATGATGTAAAATACACTATGCGATTCTATTAAAAAAAATCAAATTCATATATATGTGCAATGTGTTAAAAAAAAAAAAACAAACTTAGAGAAGAATCACGTGATTAACTTAACTACAACGACAATCTACTTTGG
Source organism: Jatropha multifida (assembly GCA_948099535.1). NCBI lineage: Eukaryota > Viridiplantae > Streptophyta > Magnoliopsida > Malpighiales > Euphorbiaceae > Jatropha > Jatropha multifida. Next base: position 12,830 of record CANUEX010013624.1, read on the forward strand.
TACCAAAACTGTGATAAGTACGTCTCCTCAGCCTCATGTTCTACTGATTTCCTTTGTCTCGTCTCTCACTCTCCAATACCCTTTTCTTTTCTGAATTCTGAATTCTGATACCCTCTCTCTCTCTCTCTCTCTCCAATCTGAATCTTCTTTTATGGTGCTTTTCTAGCTTCTTCACCTCAAAGAAGATTTACTTTAATACATTGGGGGAGAGCGCGCGCGCGCACACACACATCATACAAAATTAGATAAAAATTTTTTTTCTCATATATTACATGTGCTAAATCAAATCCCTCAGAATTTCACATTAGAGAAGATCCAAAATGAGTTATGATATTGTAACCATATGGTAAAACATAACCAAACACGTTAAAGAACAAACTATTCAATCAAATTGGTATAAGAGGAGGCTACAACCAAACGATCTTTAACTCATACTAACAATTTCCCAGCAAAGATTATGCAGTGGCAAATCGATGGTGATGAAGATGATGATGATGGTATTGATGAATGGTACCAGTATTAGTAGTAGCATGAAAAGGCCGCCAAGCAGAAGCTGTAAGCAAGCAAAGATCTTTCCAACCAAGTTTAAGAGTACCATTATCCTCTACCAATGTATAACCATCACAAGGGAACATACCGAGAAGTAGAGTTGCCTGAGTAGCAGCATTTCCGGCAAGAGAAATGCCTTTAAATCCAGATTGCCGTAGTTTCTCCCTCCAGTTATGGAATTTCAGGTCTCCAGTTCTTGACGGCCCTCCTCTTGCTAAAACATTGCGTATTTCTCTAGAAAGTAGCTGTTGCTCTACAACGTGTCTTTCTTCACTCTCTTCTCCATAACTAGCTCCGAGTGAGTCGAACAGAGCCGAGTAATAATGTATAGCCTCTACAAACCTACCCAGAAATGATCCTGCATGACTCAAGTCCTGTTCTACTACTGTCACCACTTTTGGTGCCAACCTGAATTCAAATTCAAAGCCATTGGCATTAATAAAGCTATATCTGCCAATTCGATAGCTCCTTAATTTATTTTCTAGGAAAATTCTAAACCACATTAATTATAAATGGTTTCTAGTTAGTAGTATTCCATGGATTCAAGAAAATCTTGTCTTATATGCGGAATTAAGCAAGCGACTGCTGCTACTACAACTAAATAGCTTGTAACATCATGACTTTAATGAAAATGAAATTCAAACTAAATAGATAAAATAAAAGAACAGCATAAAACAATTCTAAAGCAAAAGAAAAACGAAGAAAAGGAGATTTTTTTTTGTTCTGGGATCTCGTGTTCATGTATACATTATAATAAAGAAATAGATATTTACCTCTGCAATAGCCAGAGAGTATTGGTATCGGAACCCGTGACGTCGTAGAGGGAATGCTGCAACCAGTGAACGGCGACTGCTTCTCTCTTGCTAACATTCAACCTTTCTGGGTCTAAGTTACCAACTTTATCGGCAACCGGGAAAAATTCAAAAGGAAGGCCCAGTTTCTGTGCAAAATCAGACAAACGCTTTCCAGTAGCTTCAAGAGCTTCCATTGAGGTGCCCAGCCCTGTAAGACGAACATACGGAGGTCCACCAGGTCTTGAAGCTAGAATATGAAATAAACCCGGCCATTGTAACCCTTGCATGATATCCAGATCTATTATATGCACTCTATCTTCTCTTTCAAAAGCTTCTTGTATTGCTTGGTTAGCCGTAAAATGAGAAAACTTAACGAAAGGGCTAATTCCATTGAAGACTTGAAAAGCTGATGCCATTTTTTGTGTATGGCTAATAGGCATTGACGGTAGCGTTGCGTATATTCCTAAACAAGAATTCACTAACCTTGCAGACATTGCTTCGGAGAAATACGCTGCTACTCTCTGCGCCGACGTGCCGTATGGCGTTGAGAGTTCTGAGATCTCTAATAGCATCTTATTCGCCTCTTGGAAATTATCCGCAGAAACTGCCTCTGCGCATTGAAGAAGTAAAGTTAAAAGGTGTAAGCCTTCTTCGTCACGCTTTTGTTGCCGTAACTCTTCTTTCTTCTCTCTTACGCTAGTTCCTGCAGCCGCTGGTAATGAAGTCGGCGTTGTCACTATTCCGGTGGTTGCTGCGGCTTCTGTTTCGGCAGATGAGGATTTTTCCTGTTCTTGTTGTTGTGGATGCGTTTGATTCAATGCGAGAAGAGGTGGTGTAACTGAAGTAGAAGACGGACTGGCTTCTTGCTGTTGTTGTTGATCATGAACAAGATGGACTTGATTGTTCGTTTGGCAAATCAGCGGAGGTGATGATACCCAACTAGAGTACTGATTTAGTACGGGCGGCGCTGTCACCGATGCGGCGGCAGTAGAATCCGGTAATGATGAGTAAATGCTAACATTTTCAAGATTTAGAGTCAAACCAGAAGAGCTTTGTCCTTGATTATTATAATCTCTCGCCGGAACCGCATCCTTTCTCCTCCTATCCACCGCCGCCGGATAATTAGGGATTGGCTCCACCAGTGACCGGAGTCTATACTCTAAAAGAGAAGCAAGACCAGGATTGCAAGGGAAAATAATCTCTCTCACATTCTGAATAAGCTGAGGAATAGAAACATTAGTAGAGCTATGGATAAGATCTTTAATAATACCATCTATCCAGGCGGTAGCGGAGGCGTCTTCCATGGTAGTAGGAGTAGGAGTAGGAGTAGGAGGAACAGGAGTAGAGCTGCAAGTAGTAGAAGTAGTAGTGACGACAACAGGAACGACAGCGTTTCGATTCCTTTCTCTTTCAGAAGGAAACAAAGGAAGACCAGAGAAGCCACAAACGGCTGGGGTCTGAAGCTGACTTTGTGGTGGATGTGGCTGTGGTGATGAAGAAAGGGTGTCATTGCAAGTAAAGTTGGTCGTTCCTGTAGAGGATAGAAACCCACACAAAGATACAGAAACAGACCCGCCTGACGTCATAGATGTCAAGTTTGTGGAAGAAGGCAACATAGTCATACTCATAGTGGAGTAGTTGTTGAGTGATGGGTATGAGTTCGGGTTCGGGTTTTGGTTAGGGTTAACAGTATTAGTCAAAGAAGAATAACCAATAATATTACTATTTTCATCCAAAAGAGAATTGTTATCATTGGAATTAATACTAATCCTTCTATAACACCTCTGGTTTTGATTCGCTGCTTGCACCTCCATCATTTCACAAGCCATTCTCTTCCTCACCATCTTTCCTTTTCCTTCAATTCCTGTTATGACCTGCGTTTTGCTACTGCTTGCAGTGGTGCTATGGCTATGGCTATGACTGTTACTCTTGCTATCGTTGCTGTTACTCCCATTCAATTCAGTATCCCCACCATTTTCAGCAAAGGCAGCCATGAAAATGGATATAATAATAAGCAATAATGACAATAAAGAGAGATCCAGAAAGTGCACCAGGTGTTTGATGTTTGATCCTCATAGTTTGTCGCCAATGATATAAAGGAAAAGGAAGAAGAAGAAAGAGGAGAAGAGAGCATATCCAAAGCAGATAACGGTGTTTAGGATTGAGACAGAGAGCGGCGTTGGGATTCTTCTTTCTTTCTCAGCCCTACACGACCTTCTATGAAAACCTTTTTACTTTCCTTTCCTTTCCTTTCTATCAATATTTTAATATAAATAAACAAAAGTATAAAAAAAAAAAAAGGAAGTGCAGAGATGGGTTATTGAGGTGGTGGAGGTGGTGGTGGTGGTGGTGGAAGAGAGGGGTTTTGCCGGTGGCGGTTAGCTAAGCGTCTTATATGAAAGAGAGCATGTGTTTGTTAATAATCAAATGGGAAATGGTATTAATAAGAGAGAGAGAGAGTGGGATGTTGGAGATGATAGATGGGTTTGTAGTTCGTCGTTGCTTGTTTGACGTCTTCAAAGCAACGGCCATTTCAATGATCCTCGTCTCCTGTGTTATGTTTGTATACACCTAGCATTTCTATCTATAATCTAGCAGTCTATGCCTAATCTTTTCTTTTCTTTTGCCTCTTGTTTGTTTTATAGTATTTAATATGCTTGTGTCCTTTTTAATTAATATATTTTTTCCTTTTTCCCTTCTCTTCTTGGATAATTTTATTTTTCCTTTTAAGTTCTTGAAATAGTTAATTAGGATTCTTGCCTTTTCCACTTCATAAACACTTGAAATTATGCGATTAAGCTAAAGTGATTAAGTGGGCTTGACATATATTTTCTTGTTGAAAGTTTTTTTCTTTTTTTTTAAATATGATTTGGAAAATGTTAATCCAAACAAATGATGTGATTATTTAGGGATTTTCCAAGCTTTAGACACAACAAGGAGAAGAAGTTAACACACTAATAAAGACAATATCAACAATCCATATCCTCCAACAAGAAAATGTTGAATTGCATCCCATCATTCTTAAATCCATGGCTTGAACATACCCCATAGTTGTTTCTTGTCTGAAATTTCTTTCTAGTTTTGAAATAATTAGGTTGTTTCTATAGCTTCCTCAATGCTTCTTTTCTTTTTCCATTCAGCAATGGAAGCTATAATGCTAAATAATTATCGACTAAGAAAGAGGTTTATAGATTTTATTTATATATCACTCCAAGGATAAGAAAAATACTGTAATTTATCGGAATTTCTAATTTCAATAATGAAAAGAAATCAATTTATTAGTCAATCAGTGTATCCCTAAATAATTGCAAAGAAGCTGCATAGATCTGATAGCTAATTTCCTGTAAAAGAAAATATAAATGAATTGGACAATGTTAGTCCAAACAAATAATGTGCTAGTATAATTTAGGGACTTATGTCCAATTTTTGATCACACCAACGAGAAGAAGTTAACACACTAGCAAAGGACAACACCAACAACCCATATCCAACAACAAGATTGTGTTAAGTGTCTTCAATTCAATCTATTTCCTTGTACCACGTACCTTGTATTGTACATTAATACAATTTTGATTAATGACAACTCAACTCAGATCGTACAATTAGCAAATAATCACTAGCCGAGTGGTAAGGGCGATCGAGGTTCGGTTCGATTCTCATCGACCTAACATTTAATTTAATATTTGTAGCACTTTTACTTCTCCCAGTGGATTACAATGAAGAGGTTAAAATTGATTTTTTATAATCCCAATAAGCTTCACAATAAGATACGGTGGGACCGCAACTGTACTCTATAGACTTTTCGAGCTTCAACGTAATGTTTCATTTCTCTTTTACTCTTTCTTCCCCGTCCGTGAAACACAACTTACTGATTCCTCTTAGCTCTACGAAGCAAATAAATTTGCATGAAAAGGGTAAGAATGGTTAAACCAGTGCCTGTGACATTTCAGCAAACACGACAGGTTTGGTTTTTCCCATGTCACCGTGTAAAATTATTACCTTGAGGGCATTTTAAAAACTTATAACAACAGAAATTCGGACTTGTTCGTAACTATTCGAGATTTGAAAATTCTAATTTAATATTATAATTAATCAGCGGGCTTTCTATCCTGGCATTTCTTTGTATATTTGGAATTTATTGAATTTGAGAATTCTAACATTTGTACTTTTCATGTTACTTTAGTTGTGCCTGCCTAGGTAAGACAGGATTACGTTAATAATGCAAAGAGAGTGTAATGTAAAATTAATGAAATGGAAAAATAAAAAAAAAATGTAAATATTTTATTATGTGATCGGGCGTAAATTAATGCAATCGAGTCAGAAAGTCATTTTCAGAATCAATGGGAAATCGTACGTTTTTTTATTTTAGCAAAAAAAAAATAATTTGCATCTGCAAACATCTCATGCCAATTTCGAGACTGCGTTTGCTTTTTCTTCGGTAATAGTAAAGTAGCTAGAAAGATAAACATAGTATAAACGCCGTTATACTTTATAGTCTGTATTAATACTAAACTTAATCAACTAATTATCGCCGTTATATGATTGGTCAGGCACCTGTCAACTCTGCAACTGTGACCTTCTTTTTGATCTGCCCAACTGCTACTCCTGTGCGCGGCAGGTTCCTATTTAATTTATGTTTCGTGTATTTTAATCTAATAATAATTTTCCTTTCATCCGATTAATCGCGATATATTTATTTAAAAAAAAAAGAATATTAAATCATAATAGGATGTTTTAAAAAGTATTTAGCATGTTGAAGCAAGTTTGTTGTAGTAGATTAGCATAGAATAATTAGAGATTCGAAGAAAAAAAAAGACAGGAGGAGTTGAGGTTGGAAAGGAGAAGACAGAAGAGAAGAGGGCATTGATATTGTTGGGGTCGAGGTGGCTGTTTTCAATTTCAATTTCATGCCTCACTTCCCAAAAATGAACCCATAGCTTTTGACATTTTGCTTTCACTCTACCCACCGCCTTTTTAACCCGCTTTTCCCATTTCTTTTCTATTAATTAAACCCACGTCTCGTACTTCCTTTCCACTTCCCTCCCTTTATTATTATTTTTTAAATATATGTTTTTGGTCTTGTTTCACTCTACTCTACACCCACTCCCTCCTGGGTCTTTTCTCTGTTTTTTTTTATTATTATTAACCCTCTGTGCTGCTCAAAATGAGATGGACAGGAGACTGTCCATAAAGAAAGAGAGGAGAGAGAGAAGACACGTTTTACAAGGATGGGGAAAGCTCATCGTTACTATATTCTATACAGCGATACAGAGAGAGATCATGTTTGTAGTTCGTTTAATGAATTATTTCTTTACATGCGTTCTATTTTGAATTTGTCTTTTATATGATTTTTTCTTGTACCTTTTTCACAATTTTTACAATTAGATATATATTTTTTGAAAATAATTTTTTTTAAAAATACCTCCATGTAATTGTGAGCTGCGCTCTCAGTATTGTAGGCAAATGTAAACATAATTTAAAATTTATGTGTAAATTTTTCGCTTTTTCTTTTTAATTCATAAATTTTTCCTAATTTAACTCTATGGTAAATTTCTTTTTTTTTTTTTAAGTTAGTGGCAAACAAAAGCAGTGAAAAAATTTCTTATGGACTTTTCTAAATATTTAAAAAATTCTACAATACTTAAAATACGTCTTTAAGAATCAAAAGCCATTGAAAGATTAAATAAATATAAATTTTTATACTTTTATACAATTTTCTCGAATAAATGATGAAAAATAAATTTTTTTTTTACATGTCATATCATAATTTTTATCTCTGCAATTATTTATATTTCTTTTGTTTCAATAAAGCATTTAAAACCTTATTGAGGATTTAAATATGATTTAACAAATGTATTAATATAAGAAGAAAACTAAATAATATATTAAAAAAGTTGATTTAATCTTCGCGAAAAATCAGTGGTTTATATATAAAAAGAATGGAGGGAGTAGTTTTTCTCCATTCGTGAATTTTATAAGAAAACTTTAGTGGCATGCCGACGTGGCAATCGGGTCGATGAGATTTTTTTTTTTTTTTTTTCTGGGGCGGAGTGAAAAGTGAATTGTCTTTTAGAGAGAGCTTTATATTTACTTCATGTACATAGGTGACAGAAGAAAGTCTTCCCTATAAACCAAAACACGTGAGAAGGCACAAAAACCGAGGCAGGTTTAAGGCTCATGTTATCGAAGATGGACTCTCTCATCCGTCCCTTTCGGTTTTCCATTTTATAGAGAGAGAAAGAGATCTGTGGTGTCTCTTCTTGCCACGGCGGTCCCCACCCCGTAGTTTTGTGTGTCCCACTGCTCCTTTTCAATCTCTCCCTTCCCATCTTTTTGTTGATAAATAATAAATAAATCAACAGCCTACTTTCTTTTTCCTTTTATTTGAAAATATTGCCAGTCAAAAAATACTTTTATTTTATTTAATTCATAGACTCTTATTTAATTATTATTCTACCATTTTGAGCTAATCTATACAATTATAAAAAAGTTTTCTGTTATGATTGTGCTTATTTTATAATTTACAAGTGTTTTAATAGTAAATAAAGATCCAAACTTTATTTTAAGATGAATTATTATAAAAATTGCGATATTTATCATTAGTTAATATTTTAATAAAAACAATACAATTGTGTGAGAAGTGAAATATAAATAGGTTTTATTTAATGGTAACTTCACTAAAAGTGCTTGAATTTTTTTTAAATTGAAAGTTATATTCAAATATGAAATATAAATTAATATTTTTTTATAAAAAGTCTAATAATAAATCACTTATGCAAAGGATAAAAAGTATAATCTCAATTTTAAATATATGATCGAATTAATAGAACATAACATTTATCTAATAAATGATCGTTTGCTTCACTTTATAGCTATTTATAGCCACTGTTCAACTTCATAATCTTTCTCGAAGTCTAATTTGATTACGTTGCATTTTTTTTCATTCTATTAGAGAGCAGATCTGCATTTTTTTCTACATAATTATTCAAATAATAAAATATACTAAATAAAATCACTATAATTGTAATAATAATAACTCAAAATTAAATTTAAAAATAAATTTCAAAAAATATAGATAACAATAAATCATAATATTTAGACGATAATAACTCAGATTTGATATAAAAATTATTTGCAAAAAGAAAAAAAAAACAAACAAACATAAAAGAATGCACATAACAATTAATAGGAAGGAGAAAATCATCCATAGCGTGTAACTCGTGAAAAACAGAGAAAAGGACAAGCGCAGGAACTGTCATCCCAACGGTATGTAATAAAATTCTGATTCGTGATGGCCTCAGTAAATTTCAAAATTTTCAAATTAACATTTCGCTGACACATCATAAGTATGAAAGGGAAACATGCCTGCCTACTCTATCAAGCCTCGCTTTGTCCAACAAGCCACCTCTTTATTTTATTATTTTACAATTTCATACATTTCCAAAATTTCTTTTTTCAACTTTACATTTTGACATTCACGTCAACCAATTATTATAAATAATAATTAAATATAAAGGTGTTGATGAATCTACGTAAATGTCTAAATCATTCAAATTGCTCTAAAATAATATTAATAATTACATTTTATTGAAAAATATAAATAAGTGAAAGTTCGATTAAATTTATAATTTTGCTGCCCAAATTAAATATATATAGTGTATTATTTCTTTCTATGTAAATTTTAATTAGTCAAATTATTTTTCATTTCAATTAATTACTCATATACTGTATTTGAATAATTTAATTTATGGCACTCAAAATTTTATATATAATTTACATTTGACAAGTGTTGTTTTATTTATAAAAGATCCATTCACGTGTAAAATTCTGCAAAAACCAAATCATTTTTTTAATTCTTTCTAATTTGGGTGAATTATCAAAAACAGAAAAATATTTTTCGCAAAATAAACACTGCCTCTTCTTAAACCAATGAGAAAAGTTGCATGGAAGATGGAGAGTAAAATTAATTTAAGTGACTTGAGCGGTGACAGACATAGCAGGTAGACAGTATAGAGACAGTGGCGCCCCCTTCCGGTCCTCTGTATATCTGTCGTATTGGGAGGTGAGGGTCGTATGGTCGGACCATTAGATTGGTTTCCTTATTTGACGCGGCCTTGCCCTGCTTGCCTTTGTTCTTGATAAAAATCAATACAACCACACTAATCAACTTTCTTGTGGTTTGATTTCAAAATTTGAACTCTTGAAAGGGCATTTCGCTTAAACAATTTATGCAGCGCATAGTTAACAGTAACTACTATTCAAATTCTATCATACACAAATAATCATCTATTAACCGATATTAGTTATCAATACCAGCTGATAGTAATTATTATCATACCTATCAACCGGTATGAAAAGCGAAATCATACGGGACTTGAATGTAAAAATTGAATAACAATATGATTTCTTAGTCAGGTGAATAGCATTGATTTTTACAACAACAATGGGAAGCAAAAAAAAAAGGAAGGAATTGTTGATTAAAAATTATTATATTTTCAAATATAAAAGGAAAAAAGAAAAAATCAAGCATATCAAAAAAGGGTCCACAAAAGATGAACACATTCAAGTGTAGAATGATAGGGCACTTTTTTTAGGAATGGAGAAGAGACTATTTGCGATGAAAGAGATTTGGATTCTTTTCTAATAATATAAATAGAAACACAGTGCAAAATGCAATCAAACACTCGCATACTTTTAAGCATAAGTATCCAATAATGAGCAAATTATTGAAAACCTTCTTTTCCAAATTTTTGGTTGTTTCTATCCTGTTTAGAGAACAGGAATGAAAGCCTCCGGTGGCCATTTGTGTCTGTAGAGGAGGCAGCCCAACAACATTGCCTAGACACGACATGCCCATCTCCATAAAACACTCTGATTTGAAATGTTATGGGTCACCTCATATCTCACTATTAATTATTAGCTCATCACATGAAAATGATTTTGCAGATATACAACCACCAAACCGGATATCCTTGACTAGATCAGTTTCTTGTCAGAACAATTAAATAACTAATTCTTGCGTATAATCACTAAAATTAGCTTTGTTTTAATAGAATTTTTAATTATTAATTATTTTAATAGCGTTTAACTCTTCACTGTTTAAATAATTTTTTATAAAATTAAAGCTAAAACTATATCTTTTACGATATTTAGTAACACAGCGTTTGAACGGATCTTTAAAAGTTAAAGTAGTGTTTTATAAAATCTTAATTTATATAATATTTAGCTTTTAATGTTTTATAAGCGTACGCGTCTATCGCTAAATACCCAAGAGGAAAAAAAATATATACTATGAAAAGGAAATATATATGGATGCACAAACGATAAACAAATATTGATAGGAAACAGACACAAAATAGTCAGCACCAAACATTCGAAGTTTGGAATCAAACAAAGGCATGATTGTCAAAATTAAAACAGAAAAGTGGAAACGGCTTACAGCTATAGGTCAAAATTCTCTCCAAGTTTCTAAGTTTTTGCTGCTGCCAATTATATATATATAAGCATGCATGCATCCATCCATCCGTTCGTGTCAAAATTTAGAAACAATGCATAGATTAGATCTATCTTGGAGGAATGGAAAATCATTCAAGGACGAGAATAATTGGTTTGTGTAATTAAGTTAATTTCAACAATTAATTAATTATATACTATCCTTATCAATATTTCCCTTTTCTTAATTTTCATTAAAATATTATAATTCTTCTAAAAAATTAAAAAATTTATTGAATATGAGATATTCAATTTCACCATGTCTTTTGAAATTATCTATGGGTTGATTGAGGTTCGATTCAACAAAAGTTGGTACAGATTCATTATTTGAGCTCATTCTATAGGCTTAAGGAGCTGAATTCAAATCTATTTATTGCGCTTGTTTAGTTAAAAAAAAACTCGATTCGAATATAATATTTTATGTATAAGATATTATAAATACTAATTATAATGAAAAGTCATCGAGTGATTTCTTCATAAAATGCGTTGGCAGTGCATATAGGGTTATGTATGTGTCGCCCTGTGCACTGAGGGGACAATGGAAAAATGATGTCTCCTTATGGTACAAGAAACAATGGACAGCCAATTAATTACCGAGGTTAATTTTGTATATGTACACATAATTAGTTGTATCTAAGTAGGTATTATTAAATTTAAAATGTCTTATTGGAGATTGAAAGAGAATAAAAAGTTTTGTTTATTGTATTTACTTAATACAATTAGAAAATTAATATTATATAAATTGAGAATATAATTGGTTTTTCATTTAAAAAAAGGACAAAAGAGTAATAACAGATGACTTTTCTTTTGGGGGGGGGGTATGTAGAGATATGAATATAATACCCAACATATAGGTATGTATTTTTTTCTTTAGCAAATCTATTGAAATTCCTTTTTATAAGGGTTAATTCATTCATAGCAAAGAAGAGGTAAAAAAAGGGGAAAAGGGAGGGAAAGGTACTTTAGTAAAGTGGGCTAGACTTGATTAGGGGCCTAAAGGCCCGTCTGACCCAACTATGACTGTGCCCTAGCTGGGCTCCCTGGCCATTGAACGCCATCTTCTACAAGAAATCAACAAACAAACAACAATGGCTCTGCATTTGGTGCGGAAATGATAATCAAAAGGTTTAGTAGGAAGGTAATTAGCTAATTATCAATTACATATAAATTTCATGTGTCTGCGATTGGATTTTTGTTGCTAATTTTTAATGAAATTTTAAAAGGAGTCGCTGAGTTACGTATTAGTATAAACAAAAAGCAATGATGAACTGAAATGGAAACTGATTACTATTCTAGTACAGGAAGAAGAATATGGGGCTAATGGCGATTATGAGGAGGATAGAGCGAAGCATGGTAATAACACGGCAAATGAAAGAAATTATAAGAAGAGATTTTAGTACCCAAATTTTGAAGTCTCCTCAATCCCTGGTTTCTCTTGATCTACCTGAGATTTGGACTCCCGTGGCTGATGATTTTCACGATCCTCCGCCCATGAAGTGCGGTAAGTGCTAAACCTTTTTGTAGTTTCTTTCACTTTTTTTGCTTAACTATTGCACGCCATTTGTTTGTTTTAATGCCCTTTTTTGTTAGAAAATTTGGAATGAGAGATTTTGTTTAAACAAGGAGCCTAATTAGATTTTTTTTCAATCCAATTGGTGTCAAATTGGGTTGAATTCCCGATCTTTGTGTTGAGACCTGGATATTGAATTTTGGGTGTTACTCTGCAATGAAATTGTTGGACATTAAAACTACTTCTTTGACAACCACCATTGTAGATGTTTGGCGTTTAGCTATTTTAAAGCTCTTATGACCAGAACATTAAAATGAAGTTTGATAACCTCTAATCAACATTTTTAATCCAGTGGTTTGTCAATAACTCAATCTGCAACGCCACTGTATGTCATACTTGGTTTCTAGTATTCTTCCAGTTCTGTTGTTTAGTAAAATCAATAATCTTCAAAGTTAATAAATGCCGAATTGGGGATTTATCTTGTTTTCTTGATAATTTCCCATTTGAAGTTTCTTAGTTATTGAGATTCTGTGCGTGTGGCACGCCGCATGGTATGGTTGGTTAACTTATTTTGATCTTCACCACAGGCAATGAACAGGATGCTACTGTAATAGATGGGAAGCTGATAGCAGAGGAAATTAGGTCTACAATAGCTACTGAAGTAAGGAGGATGAAGGAATCCATTGGAAAAGTCCCTGGCTTGGCTGTTATTCTTGTAGGCCAGAGAAGGGACTCCCAAACTTATGTTCGCAACAAGATAAAAGCCTGTGAAGAAGCTGGAATCAAGTCACTTTTAGCTGAACTGCCTGTGGATTGCCCAGAGGATGCAGTTATTAACGCTGTTGCAAGTTTTAATGAGGATCCATCTATTCACGGTATTCTTGTGCAGCTTCCCCTACCGAGAGTAAATTCCATAACCAAAATATAAATCTTAGTCTTTACAATTTGCTGATCATTATATATTAATGCCTTCATGTTTCAAGCCTTTCCAATTCCAGTATTTCTGATTGCCATATCTGGAATTAAATTCAAAACACTTTTGAAGTACTATTATTGACTTGTTTACAATTTTATAGTTCTATTCCTTATTTCCTTGCAAATGCAAGAAGATTTGCCCCTTGATGTGTTCCATGTGCAAAGACTATTTGAGAAGTTGATGTTGTATGGATGACTTAAAAAAATGTCTGGGACAGCATTTGAATGAGGAGGAGATTTTGAATGTGCTGAGTTTGGAAAAAGATGTAGACGGCTTCCATCCATTACATATGGGGAATCTTGCCATGAGAGGAAGAGAACCATTGTTTATCCCATGCACTCCAAAGGGTTGCATTGAGTTACTGATCAGGATCGGTGTGGAAATCATGGGGAAGAAAGCTGTGGTTATTGGGAGAAGCAACATTGTTGGTTTGCCGACATCCTTGTTATTGCAGGTGGCATTGAACTAGTTTTTAAATTATTCTTATTATTTAACAGTTACATTATTTGATTAACATCAGGTTGTTTAAATGCTCTGCAGCGGCACCATGCAACAGTTAGCGTTGTACATGCGTTCACAAATAATCCAGAGGAGATAACAAGTGAAGCTGACGTTGTGGTTGCTGCTGCTGGAGTGCCCAATCTGGTCCGTGGCAACTGGTTAAAGCCTGGTGCGGTTGTTATTGATGTGGGAACTTGCCCAGTTGAGGTAAAATCATTTAATTCAAATTGCCATTTCCATGGAATACAGGAACTATGCTAGACCTGAAAAGTAACCTATATTAACTGATTTTGTCCATTTTGTGGAATTATGCTAGTAAATATTTGGTAACTTTTACTGATATAAATATAATTCCAGATTTTAAAGTAAGCATATGGATGGCAGGATCCCTGCAGTGAGTTCGGCTATCGTCTCATGGGAGATGTTTGCTATGAAGAAGCAGTGAAGGTGGCATCTGCCATCACGCCTGTGCCAGGAGGCATTGGACCCATGACAATTGCCATGCTGCTGTCTAACACACTCGATTCTGCAAAGCGGGCATATGACTTTGTTTAAACAGTAAAGCCCGTTACATCATATGATGATGTACGTTATAGAGTGCTGTATAATGCAATCACTTGAGTTTCCAGCAATAAAATTTTCCGTATCTTTTTGTTGCAATTGATTTTCTACTTAGATGCTTCAGTTGATGCATATATCAAAATATTGTGCATCTGAATTTAGCTTAAGAACCTGTGGTACTAGGAATGGATTATAGTTGTCCCTCACAAATCCAAGCACTTTGGAGAGAAGGGGGCAGGGAGGGGTGAATAAAATAGAAAAATTGCATGCATTATGTACAAATGGTGCTCTGGCATCCATTACAAATGTATGAAGAATGGATTATAATCGTCAGTTAACATACAACATGTTACAATTACTATACTTTTGGCCAACCATCAGTGCCAATCAACTTACAAGTCTGCCTCACAAGAGGAAATAAAAAAAAAAAATTGTAATAGTACAAATGAAAATTGGGAAATGATTAAGCATAATTTGAAAACCAAGGAGGGTTATGTTCATCCTTCCACTTAATTTGTGGATTGCATTGGTTCCACAACTGGTGGTATGCAGTCCACCTTGTAGCGGATGACCTATTCCAACAGAAGACACGAAATGAAAAGATGCAAGAAAATGCAACATACAAGTACAAGTTGATATAACACCAACCCGACGCTAATCATCTGGAAGGTTTGTACTTCTACCTTTTTGAAAAATGATGAATATGAATTATCCCATATGAGCTTGTAATTTCCAGCCATAATTGTGCAGAAGTTTCCCTGTAATAACCGTCAAAAGTGACTAGGCATATTGTTTTCTATTCTGAGGCGTCGTAATAAAACAAAAGCTCTATGCAGTAACTCACTTGGTCGGACTCATAGCGCTGGTATGGTAATATCAGCTGAGGAATAATGGATCAGAGCAAGATGTACATACGAGTAAAACGAATTAATCAGCAATGCAACAACAATATTAACTGGGAAAACCAGAAAACTATACAATCTTTTGCAGCATAAAGAATAAAACTTCTGTGCAATTGAAAATCAAAACATCACATGGTGTACAAGTTTAACTTACGGTTTTTTTACCAGAAGGATCCACGTACTCCACACTAAATCCAATATCCTGACAATCAATGGTGTAACGATTAATGGTACAGAGACCAAAGACGGAAAAAAAAAAGCATTAAATTATATCAGTATGAAGCAACAATGACATCATTTTTAGAGCAGGCTTCACCCTAATTGAGCCTTTTGATACTTGAAACATCTTTCTACAGTTTAATGCCAGGCCTAGTTTTTATGTCGTTCTTAGTAATTATACAAGACACAAAAATAATGTACACCCAAAACAAGGTGCTGAACACTAGCAAGCTTCAGACTAATCCCGAGTTAACTTTATTGACATCAGAAGAATGAAATTCCTCTCTATAAAAATGAGGTAACCAATTGTTTTCACTGGTCACACAAGAATGCAATAACATAGACAAATTTAACAATTTAAACTTAGTTGCCTGTCATCCATCTAAACAGAATCCCTCCCTTTTTGGGTCTCATTTTATTTTGCATATTTTTTATGAAGAAGAATTCAAGGCAATAATATTTCACACTGAAAACGTCTCTTAAAAATGAGGCCTGAATGATCGAAAAAAGAATCAAGACACTCATTAATAATATGTCAAAAATAAATCCAATGCCTACAGAATGATCAAATAATGCCTGTTTGATCAAATACAGAAAATAAATTTCCAGAAATCAGCATCCAAAAAATCACTTGAAAATAACTATTAAAAAATTGCAACAGTAGAAATCTAGTCATCGGGACACCCCAACCTCCACTCTCTCCCCCCCCACCCCCAAACTGCCCTAGGGAAAAAAGGTTTCCAGAACTCAGCCGCTAAAAGAAGTTTCAGAAGAGAGGGAAATTAAATAATGTTCAAGAACTCAGCTCCAGAAAATAGCTTGAGAAAAATACCATAGTTATCTTGCCTTGTATTAGAGAGAAATCCCAAGCTATGTATGAGTTTATCGAGTCCACTGTCAATGAAACCTATAAAGGAAGTCCAATTAAGTATTTCAAATATTTGAAAAACGTGCACAGTATATCCAAACATCATTAGTAGCTGCAGATATCGAACTTCAACAACGGGAAAATCAGTGGCAATAATTTATCCATGTCTATGTAAGACATATAACTGGGTTGATCCCGGTCCAATCTGGAAGAATTTTATACAGATTTGAATATTCCCATTGGACTCTCTTACACATACATGCATGCTCAGATTCTAGAAGGACCAAAATCCAACAGGTAATATTGAAGATGATATACTTCCAAGAAACAACAATAAGGCAGCAGAAACTGTCAATATGACCATAGAATATCTACCAAGAAGATTATTTTTCTGCACCAATTTCAGAATTAAAGGACAAAAATACTTCAGATTGCCAAGGAATCTCAGAAAACTCTGAACAGATTTCTTCCTCCATATATTCAACCTGTTTATGCTTTTAACCCACTTAAATATCATGAAAGATTTGTGAGATTGTCGTGTTTTATCAGTTTACAAAATGCTATGAAGTGCTTCGAATGTGTTCACCAACAACAAAGTTCATTGGATAAGATACTTCCTGTTGAACTGAAACTCAAAACACAAAATACAAAATCAGATGGCTAAGAAGGAGGACCGAATCTAATGGTGCATGACATCCCATGTCACTTTTACTGGACTAAACAAGTATTAAAAAATTTCAAGAAGCACTTTTTCACGAACTCATATTTAACAAGTGAACAAATGCAGGTAGTTGCAACAACTGTCACGTGCCTGAGTGCATATAAAAGGTATGAAACATCTTTGATTATTAAAACATAAATCTAAGCAAATAAACTTTTACACAAACCTCATGAGTTTTTCCAGCTGGGACACTTATTTCTTTGAATTCATCATTTGTTCTGCAGAAAACAAAATAAAAAAAAGTTCAAACTTGAATTACTGGCACTGATTTTGCTATAAAATCCTGAAAACTTACCTTGTATCTAATGTGCCAGCAACTTCTGCTGAAATAAAGAAAGGAGAATTTGCGAATACCTCACTGGCAAAAGGAAATACAAATCAATAGAGGATATGAGTGATAATTTCTCCTTGAACAGCAATCATCAAGATTCTTGTATACACAACAACAGAAAACGCAACATGAATGCCATGCCACTGGTCAATTTCAAATTAATAATGTTTTATTTACTCCCAATGAAGCAATGTGTCACTTATATTATGCATCCAAGGAAAATGAACCATCTTCAAATAATTACTATGCCTTTTCTTTGTAATGTGCAAGGTCCACATTAGATGTGTCAACGAGGCAGAATTTGATTGTTTAATTAGTCAAATCAAGATTCATATAGGAACTTCAGTGCATTGTTTATTACTTCTACAAGCCAGTCCCTGAGAGATAGGTTAGAAGAATCTCGGTTGCTTTACAAAATGATGCTTTTTTCTCATGCAATGTTAAATTTAATACAATGAGAAGTACAATATTATATAGCTTCCCATATTATCTTATTTCTATGACCTTTGACTGTGAAGAATGCACTCTTATACTTCTTCCAAGAATTTACTTTCTTCCTCTTGAGTTCTTCATACACTGTTATCTTTGATTTTTCAACAAACTCAATGCAGTATTAGTTTTTAAGAAACAGAAATCAGTTCACCCTCTCTCTCTCTCTCTCTCTCTTTATTTCCAAATCTAATCAATCTTTTAGTTCATCACTTTACCTAGGATTCATTCTCAAACATTTATTTTTCCCTCCATCAAGGAGCAATTCCAATTCTGTTACTGTTCATAACAGCTAGCAGCCAAGCGTCCTTAAACAACGAAAATATCAAAATGTCAAGTTTCTAAATACTTTTCTAGCTTTGTTCTCCATCAATTAATCAAACTCAATCCTAAATCCAATAATCATCTCTTGTCGCACAAAACCTGCAACCTACTCTTGGTTCGCAGCTACTAACATGGCCCTAATAGATTTAAACCCCAGTTTTATCCACAAACCATTAAGCAGTTCTTAGCATTGTTCGTGAGGCCTAATGCACTAAGAGATAGATTTGTACAAGCATGTCCGGTTACCTATTCTCCCAATTTTTATCCAAAGATTTAAAAACACGATATGTTATGCAAGGGGATAAACTCCCCTTCAAACTCCAATAACCTCATAAAAGTGTCATTTGATGTTTAGGAAAAAAAATTGTCCTCAGAAGACACGCTTCTGTAGGTTGATGAAATTTTATCAACAGAATGTCAGAATAGTAAACTAACAATGTTAATCATAATCCAGGTTGTACAAGCAAACAACAATTATGACCACAAAAATAATAGTTTTAAAAGAAGTCTTATGATATCAAGAAGAAATAAATAAATTACTGGAACTGTGAATGCAGGAAGCAGAAGCAATACCTGAGGAAGGTGATAAATCTAACAAACTCATGAGAATAGACATCAACAGCTTGTTTTAAGACAGCAACTTGATCCCTGTTTCTGCTCAGTTAAATATAGCAGGTGTGAAGGCAGAAAAGCAACCATAAGAGTACAATATTAGTGGTTTGAGACAGTATATTTAGTTCATCCATGCATAATTTAAGACCAAAAGTTAGTAAACTCAAGAAAATCGGCAAGATATCTCACAATTTACTAGCCTCAAACCTCCCCCATGATAGTGAAAGAAACAGTCGAATTGAAAGGACCATCGCTGTGAGGCTGTATAAAGTCGGTCCGTAACGTTTTCTTTGCTCTTCCATGGGCCTATGATAGAAGATTAAACCTTTTTTTAACATTATTGATTAGACAACTGCTGCAAGATCATTTCTATCTCGAAATTTAGGTTTAAGTAATCATGACTATGTATTATATTTTGAAAGCAAAGAACTCCAGAGAACATGAAGGCATACCCATCATCATCATTTATTGTCCGAATAAAATCTAGTAAAACCTGCATTGGGTGTGTGAGATAACAAAAACATCAGTTACAATGTTATATTGATACTTAACATTTAAATTATTTTCAAAGGCCAAACAGGTATTCTGAATGCATCTTTAGATTTATGCAGAAAGAATAACTGATTCACCAGTAAATATTAATCCTCAGCTTCAAAACTGAGACTACACTAATAATTCTATAACCAAAACATGATACATGCAGACAAATAATAATCAAAACAAATACGGGAGGGAGACAAAAAGTACACATTAATGCTGCTTGCAAGATAGGGACCACTCGAGTAAAAAACATTAACTTTCGCCAAACAAGATAATAATGGGGATTGAAATGGAAAACAATAACAAAAAATTGCATATAAAACTGTGAACCATTGAATTCTGATGCTTAATTGCATAAGACGTAGTTAGATCATTAAGGATGAAAAGACAATCAACTTATCCAGGTGTGGAAACAAAGGTCAAATCCCAGGTAAAAGGGCAGATCGTACCTGTGGAACTCCTACTAAGTACTTCACAAGAGTTTTGTATACACCTGTTGCAGAACCAAGCAGCGCTAACTGTCTCCTCCTGAGTGGATAATCACAAGTACACTATCAAATCACCATAGTATCTGCTACAACTGCCACCATGAAAACCAAGGTGCCGTACCTATCCATTTGTTGTTTCCACAACAAAGCATAGCGATCACGTATACTTCTACCAGAGTTAACCAAAGCATCAACCTCTGCTTGTTTATTTCTCTCTGATCGCTCCCTTTGTTGTCTGATAAGTGTTCCCCGAAAATCTTGAGGCATGTAGGTCATGACTGAAACCATGTTCACAGATAGCTTAGTCAACTGAAAATACAAACCCCAGCAGTAGTCTATATGATTCATCTCCTCAAATAATGCTGAAGAAATATGACAGGTAGAGAAGCACATCAAATTGATGTTCTATGCCTATCACTAAAAACATACAAATTAATAGAGGGTCTAGAATCTCCATCCACAATCTTATCTAGAGATAAATATGCACAGATTCAAGAAGTGTAGGCCGAAATTGCTAACTAAAAACCAGGCCAGGTAAACCTAGCATATCCCAAACCCAATTTATGGAACTCTATATATAGCTCTTGAATATTAAATAAACAGCAAAAAGAGAATAGCAGTTACCACTTACTATCCTTACATGCCAAGCATGGCGTGGCACTGCAGCGCTTACAGTTCAATCATAAAAGAAATTATCCAATAAAACCCCAAATATAAACAAACAATGTTCCAATACTAATTGGAAATGACTGGTTCTTTATACTCCAGTTTAAGGTCAATGCATCCAGTCGAGACCTGTTTCTCTCTCCAAATATCATTTTGACATCCTTATTTGCTTTATAACCTATCATGACCATCGTATGACTTGATGCTCCATGTCTAGTTCTTTCATTATCCTTACAGAAATAACTTCATCACTTGAGACCAAAACACATCAAACAAAATCATACTTAAAGCCCTAGTTTGAAGTGCAATTCTTCTTTCCACCATTCTTCACCAGCATTTACTTAGTCACAAACAGCTTTTTTCTCGACCAAGCTCCTATTTGTCAATTGTATTCCACCGTCATCGCCGATACACTCCCAAAATCAACTTCAATGCCCTTGGATCCCCGGGATCCTAGGCCAATTTGACAATTTCCTTTTCCCCCCATCTTTCCACTAGGCATTACAATATGTTAAACTCAACAAAGCATACACTATCTGAATCACCTGTAGTTAATGCATTTGCAGACTTAGGAAATAAGAAATGAGCCCCAACCAAAACCAACCAAGAAAGGACAAAGGTAAAAAGAGAAGACATGTACACTTAGTACTGAACAACATGACCAATAGACAATACTACATGAAATGAAGCATAAACGAGTTATGCATACGAGATTGATAATACAGAAAAATGCACTAACGAGTTTCAAAATTTAATTGCATAAATACAAAAGAATCAAGAAAATGAACAAACTAACATAGATAAAATGATGTGAATTCTGTTCAGAGTGATACACGTAATGAACAAACCTGTATTAAATACACGTTCAGAATTTTTAACCTGGAAAGACTCCAGTGTCTTCAAAGTGCTATGAAACAAGTCTCTAATGTTGCTGAAAACAGTAGCAAGCTCACTATCTTCAGGTGTAGATGGTTGTCGAATCTGTCATTACAAGACAAGTGCAATACCGAAATACTCAAGTAATCATAAAATGCAGTCAATGAAGTAAGCAACTCAATGCTTCAAGAGCAAAATATTAAGTGTAAGCTTACTTGCTGCGGCCAGCGAGAACGATCAAGCAAAAACAAAATTTCTTCCATGTGTTCTCGATTCTTCCACATATTCTCATCGATTTTATGTATAGGATCATGGTCTGCTTCTTCCACCAAGAATCTCTCCTCTACCATTGCAGCAATCCCAATAGTAATGAACAAAAAATAATAAAACAATAAAGAAGAAATGCAGAAAGGAAAAAAAAACCTTGTGAGGGAGGGGAGTGGTTAAGCAAATCAGAGGCCATAGAGCGAATCTCAGATGAAAGACGAGAAACGTCATCTGAGAGAGGCGGAAAAGGATATCTATCATAGTAAGAAGCGAGGAATTGCCTGGTTATAGGCACAAGACCGTCCATTGATGCCATGTTTTCGGTGTTTAATGTGTTCGATTCGACGATTTGAGATTTCTCGACGGATCAAAAGATCAATTTCTCAAATCAAATGCCTAATAGCTAGTAGAAGACGAATTTCAATTCCAGTGTAATTCAAGTCCACGCTATGTTATGGCTACGCAAATTTATGATCAACATTTTACGGTACCGTCAAGTCGTATACGCGCACAGCATATTCCTTTTCTTTCGTTTCTACTTTCTATTATCCTCCCTTTTTTTTTCTTTTTCGTTCCCTCTTTAATTATTTCTGTTTTTTTCTTTTTTACTTTTCAATTCTCGTTACGTAATAATATAAAAAAAAACTAACCAAAATCTGATCTAAAATCTATATATATTTTTTATTGAAATACGATATAATTTTTTTTAAAAGGTAATATTAGGATTTGATTAAAATACTTCAAATCAATATAATTATTACACGATATAATCCCTCTTCTGAAGATTAAATATATAATAAAAATTATAAAATAATTATTATTCATTGATTTAATAAAAAATTTTAATTAAAATAAAAAGATAAATTTAAAAAAAATAGATAAATATTCAAAAATTATTGTTTGGATAAACTCCTCAATCTACTGTAAAGAGCGTAAATATCTGTGAATTAATTAATTATGAATGAAATATAGAGGTTTGAACCACAAGCCGCATTATCATGCTCCAAAAGACAAAAATTATCCTATAACTGAAAAATTCTCTATAAATTACAATTTATCTGAATAAATAAATAAATATAAATAACAAATTAAAACTCCACGTAAAATTAAGAAATTATAAACTCCACATAAGATGGAGATAAAACAGAAATAGTAGATATAAATAACGTGAATCTTTGTCATAATATAAAAAAATATAAAAATTTGCAATAAAACTAAAAATATGAGCATGGGCTATTACAATAAACAAAAATCAGCCTCCTACATCTATATGCTTGATTTTGTTCTTCAAGGGAGAGAAGGTAAGAAAATTTTAATGGTAGAAAGGGAAATTAGATAATATATTAAATATCTAAGTGGACAATTTTTCTTATATTTATCTATATATATCTATCTATATATATTATATGCTATATATCTATATCTATATTATATATAAAAAATGAAAATAAGGGAGGAAAATAACGTGATTGCCAATATTGCCTTTGTAAAATTTAAGATATGCTAAAACAATATTAGTTTTAATTAGTTAAAAAATTTTAACCTAAAAATATATATAACATTTTTATAATCTGATTAGATATTTTTTTGATTTTTTAATAGATACATAAATATAGATAATTAAGCATTTCAAAATTTTAAAATTTTTACTATTATTATGTCTAATTATATTTTATTTCATTATATTATTACGTAAATTGTTAATAATAATTTAATAACTTTTAATAATTTATTATTATTATTATTATTATTTATAATTTAGCTTCAACATTATTATTTTAAATAGCATACGTAAGTGATGCATTTAAAATTTTCATTTTTTAAAATTTATTTTAAATAAATATATCTATATGATTCAAGTTTGATTTAAAAAGAGTATTGTTAAATTTCTTTAATTACAAATTACACTCTAATTTGAATAGCCAAATATAATATAAAAATTATTTTATTTTTAAACATCTCAAATTTAATTAGTTATGTTGATATCTCATATAATTCAAATCATAGAAGAATATAATTTTATTAATAATTTTTTAAAATATTTTCATGAATTTTGATGGATAAAAAATAAAATAAAAATTTATTATTATTTATAAATATTTAATTTGATTTATTAAAATATTTTATTATTCTATTGTTAAAGCATATTTATTTAGTACAAGAGATTATAATGAAAGTTATTAATAAAATATGTAAATTAATTATAAAACGTATAATAAAAAGTTATATGGTAATTTTTATAAATTAATTTGATTTTTTCTTAAAAGAAAAAATGAATGCAATTAACATATAATAAAACTGTTTGAATCAACATATTAATAAAGAGCTAAAAAAATATCCACCGTATACATAGAGTAATATAATTTAATCACTTAATATAAATAAGAATATACTTTAATATTATAAAAATAAAAAATTAAATGAGTATAAATAATAAATATATAATAAGAAAAGTCAACGTACAATGCACATCATAAAAAAAATTAGTATATAAAATTTGAAATAAAAAGAAATTAAATGTGTTATTTTTGCTCAGTTTTCCATTTTTATTTATTTAAAAAATTTTAAGATTTTTCTTTATTTTTATGCATATATTTTAATTGACCAATTTTTTTAATTTAATATTTAATATATAATAGTGGCCAATTTAATTTCTATTTCCCAACTATTACCCTTAAGAAAAAAGTACCACAAAAATTTTCAAATCAACAAATGTAACTAAAATCGAACAGCCTCGTTTTTTTAATCAAGCTATTATATATAAGAATCGAGTAGATGCTATGCAAAACGAGCTCAATGATATAGGATGATGGTCATGTGATTTTTCAAATAATTACAACGGAATGTATTATTTTTTTCTTTTTTTTAAATAAGCCAAAATTTTTAAATATTATTAACATTCATAGAAAAAACATCGATATAAATACCGGAGAATTTCAATCCATTCTGTTAAATATAGAAACAGCTATTCGAACTATTTTTTGGACAACTTAATTCTCTGATCTACAAAAATTATTTTTGAAAGAATTGACGAATACTATGGAAAGTATTCATATAGCTCTGTTCGCAATAGCGTTTAACGATGAAACGTTATCCTATATTAACGTTTAGCATTTTTTTTTATTTTTATTAAAAATTTATTAACAATCTTGCCTTTAATTTAATTTTTTTTTATTATTTCAATTACTACGTGAATCCCTTTCTCACTTAGCTAGCTAGATATAAAAAAAATATTTAAACTATTGAAAACTTGATTGCCATGATAATATAACGATACCTCTTTTTATATAGCTGGACTATACGCTATGGATTGACTTTCTCTTAATAAAAAATTAATAACACATCATATACTCATCTCTTTATTTTTTTTAATTATATTAAGATCATTTTATTATTTTTTATTATTTTAAATTAATACCTACATGAACAGATATTAAAATATCTAGTAGCTAATAAAACTGTTAAAACAACTAAATTAATATTTTTTTATTATGAAAATTAAAGTTTAAAAATTGTAAAAAGCTTAATTATCTATATATTGATTTAAAAAAATTTAAAAATTAATTTCTAAAATTATACATGCAATTAAATTATGAAAAAATAAAAAGAAAATTTCTAAAATTTCTAAAAAGGAGAAATGTACCGGTGAACATAAAAAGGTTTTGAATCTTCTATTTGTTTCAACATTGATTGGCGGTTTAAAATTTTTTTATTAATATATATATAAATATAGATATTTAAAATTTATTTTGAAAATAAATATATAGGATGACGAGGCATTTTAAATTTTACTTTTTTTATTTTTTAAATTTATTTTGTAAATATTTAATTTTATCATTTAATTGTAATTTAAAATATATTATTTGAAAAGATAAGGAAAAAATTATTATTTTTATTTTAGTATTATATATATATATATTATTTGATTGGATATATTTTTTTAAAAAAAAGATACAGAATCATCTCGATAGATCTAATTAGAAAATCATATTATTTAAATAAATTCACAACATATAATGACTGATTTATTTTATAAGTATAATTATTTAAAAAATTATATTTAAAATTATAAATTAAAAACATTATTAGTAAATCATTCAACATCGACCCTTTTTTTCATATGGAAATAAATTGAATATTTTAATTTCATGCTATATTACTTAATATTTTATAAACAAATGTAAACGATAAATAAATAACGAATAATAATAATATGCAAAAGCAATTTGTAGAAAAATTGACTTAATAAAACTGTCAAAGAATAAAAATTCTCTAAGGTTTGCGAAAGACAAACAAACTATTAAAAATTATGAAAATAAATTTAAAATAATTAAATTAAATATTTATACTGAAGTTCCAAAAATGAAAATCTCAATATATGAAGTATTCATAATAAAGTAAAAATAAATTTTGTATTTACTGTCAAACATTTTACTATTAAATTATATAAAAAAATTTAACAAGTTTAAAATACAATTCCAAATTCCCCTTGGAAAAAAAAAATACAATTCCAAATTCGAAAAATCAAAATTTCCGATACTGACATATGAGGAGAGAGGGGATACCAGTTAGAATCACAAGTATTCGTGAAGGAAGCCCTAGACCGCCTCTCGAAAAGAAAAGAAAAACAAAAGGAAAGCTGAAGGGGCGACAGGTGTGGAGGGCAAGGCAAATCTGTTGGGTTGAGTGTGAATTGTACAAAAGAAGATGCATTAGCCATTAGACAGAATATAACGCAGCATTTGCAAATTCCAATTTTCATAGCAATTTTAAAATCTCCTACGCAATGGCTTCCGACGCTAGCGGCGGACAATCGGAAAAGGCAAAAATGGCGACGTGGCTGGTGGTGGCTGTCGGAGTTTCTCTATTAGGTTTATATTTGAGAACCGGAGAATTGAATCCGTGGAGAAGGATGAGGAAGAAGAAGAAGAAGAAGATACGCGTTTACATGGACGGTTGTTTTGACATGATGCACTATGGTCACTGTAACGCTCTTCGGCAGGCGCGTGCTTTGGGCGATGAGTTGGTGGTCGGCGTAGTAAGCGACGCTGAAATCATAGCGAATAAAGGTCCGCCTGTGACTCCTATACATGAGAGGATGATTATGGTTAACGCAATTAAGTGGGTGCATGAGGTTATTCCAGATGCGCCGTATGCAATAACGGAAGAGTTCATGAAGAAGCTATTCGAAGAATATAATATTGATTATATAATCCATGGAGATGATCCTTGTGTTCTTCCTGATGGAACTGATGCCTATGCGCTTGCTAAGAAGGCAGGTCGCTACAAGCAGATTAAGCGCACTGAAGGAGTTTCAAGCACCGACATCGTTGGTATTGTTGTTTTTATTGGTTGGTTTGGTTTCTTTTGAGAGGCTGTATGACTGATTTGAATGGTATAATTGAGGGATTATTGTATTAATTATATGAAATTACTAGGTCGTATGTTACTTTGTACGCGAGAGAGATCAATTAGTGAGAGTCACAATCACTCATCTTTGCAAAGACAGTTTAGTCATGGCCATGGTCAGAAAGTGGAAGATGGTGGATCTGCAACTGGAACTGGAACCCGGGTTTCTCATTTTCTTCCCACTTCTCGAAGAATTGTTCAATTCTCCAACGGCAAGGTAAGCTCTATTTGCAAAAATTTTTTCATAAAATTTTATTGCTATTTAGCGTGTATATTTGATTATTATACTGTACGGGCTGCTGCTGCACCAAATTACACAACACAAGTGATATCTAGTTGGACCTCGCTGTGGGTTTTAACTTTTATAAATGAATCTGTTTTGGCAAACATTGTTTTACCTTGTCAGTTCTCAATGGAGCTTTTACACCCGTGTTTGCAGGGGCCAGGTCCGGATGCTCGCATAATTTATATTGATGGTGCTTTTGATCTTTTCCATGCTGGACATGTTGAGGTATATTGTCTGGATTGGCTCCCTTTTTTTTATTCCTCATTCAAATGCAGTTCCCTTTTTTTGGTGCCAGCTAGGATTGGCATTTGTTTGTTTTTGTTTTGCTGCACACTAATGACTGTCCATATGTCTGACAAGAACGGTTTGCATTTTCTTTCTTCATGTATTGGAAGACTAAGCTTTTTTATGCTGTGAAAATATTCCATGATAGAAACTGTGGGAATTGGTGGCTAGATGCTCAAGTAACATATTATTTTTATTTTTAGTTTTTTAAAGTTTAAAAATAAATTATTTCTAGTCACTCTCAATTCCCAAGTTTTTAGGTTGGCTCAACTTCGGTTTAGTTTGTTGTAACTAAATTGTCATTACTCCTTGTTGTCTTTAGTCTGTTTGGTGTATTTTAGCTACCTCTGATTCCTTTTTCTGTTATTTATCCTTTTTGGACTTAAAATGCACCCCAGCCCACTTTCTATCTCTTCTATATCTTCTGTTTGTTTATTTGCTCTAAATTTTGTGAAGTAATTGTGTCTTTTATCTATTTGTTTTTGCTGAAGATAGAGGTAATACGTGCATCTGTGCACTGTGATGATATTACTAGTATTAGAAACATGGGAGAAGAGAGATGATTGGCTACCTAGTTGCACCAGACTAGCAATAGGGCCCTCCTGTTGTCCTTACCTTCATTGTGGTGGACTGTGTGTAAATTGGTGGAGACTTATTTTACGTGAGGTTTCATGTATTTCTGGCACCTGATCATTCGTAGCTTCTGCAATTGAAATGATACTAGAGGAGGATTTCTACTTAGACTTATGAAAGGATACTTAGGACCGAATTTGTGGATTAGATAGAAGTAGAACTAAAACAAGTGTATGGATTGAAGGCAATTGCCATAGTGAAGGGTGGAGTAGCAAAAAGGACCATAACTGATGCATACAATGATCAGTGTTTATATATAAGACCAACAATTCGAAAAGAAGGGTGATGTTGATAACAATCTTGCATGAACTGTTAATGTAGTTAAATGAAATGGGAATGTCCACCTGAATGTGATCTAGCTGTATCCATGGATTTAGAAGAAAAGCATTTAAGATCATGACTAGGCAAGTTCTTATCAGTGGAACCTATTGTAGAGTGATGGAGGAATGATATGTTCAATGGTGTGTTTAGCAAGGCCAGGATGTCTTGATAGCTGAATGACATATGAAAGCATGGAATCAAGTATGAAAATGAGAAGCGACACCCACTGAAGATGAAAAGAGGGAAGGCCAACTCTTAGGCTGTGGTTTGATCAAGTAAACTCAAAACATGCAAATAACATGTATGACAGACTTATTAAAAACTGTATTTAATGAAAAGGAACCCTAGAATTACAAAAGAGGAAGACCTGAAAAGACATGGTTATAAACAGGGAGGAAAATTTGTTATTTCTGGTACCGGATTTTGCAGTTGATTTTATAAAGTTAAGGCTTTGTAGAGTTGAAGCAGCTTGTGTGGACCTCCATGTGTTATAACCGTTTGTTTGTTGTTCAGATCCTGAGGGTTGCTCGAGGGCTTGGAGATTTCCTTCTTGTTGGAATACACAATGATCAGACTGTCAGGTATTCTTTTCCTATCGTCTTATCTTTTTAACTCCAGTTTTCGTACTTGTGCAAGTGTGTGCTTTCTTGAAATCTACATTGTTCACTTTCATTGTAATTCACACACTAGGAAGTCTGATTATAAGTTGGTTCTATTCTACAATCTACTTGATAGGTCCTGGAAGATTGGGGATGTTGCATAAATAACTATAATGTAGGCTTTGGGGAATCTTGTCACCGTTATACAAGGAATGCCAATCATTGGGGTTGAGAAGATGATGAAAAGTGAAAACAGTGTTATTCTAGGCATGATTTTATATGCACTTGTTGGATAATTGAACCTCTCAATTTGATTTTGCATGCATGTCCCTCCCGCTGCATTATGCTTCAATTTTGCAATAGACGTCATTGACCCTGCTCAACTTAACAATGGTGGCAGTGTGCAGATTGCTTTAGGTTGCCCCTTTGTTCCCCATTTTTGCCTCAACCTTAAGAATTTGCTTTTATATTATAATTTTGACTTCTTTTCAAAAATCTTTTAATCTTTCAAATTATATTAATTATTACACAATGATATTATTTTCATTCTTAACATAAACAAGTATCATTCAAAATTTGATACATGTGAATATATATATATATATATATATATATATATATATATATATATATATTTCATAACAATATGTAAAAAATGTGGCTTTTTCATAATATAAATTTATACACAAAAAGTAATGTGGATTCTCTTCTGCATTGATGCTTAATGGGGTGGGGACGAGTTGCAAAACCTATCCAGCCCTGTCCCATTGCATTCTTCTTTTGTAACTACTATTGTTTTATATTTCTTTTTACCTGCACATATTACAAGTATGTTGCAATCAGATCCAATGGCTGTAAAAGATGTGATCATCTTTTTGGCAAGCTGACTTTTGTCCTCCAACTTACAAATTTGATTTTTCTGTACTAGTTTTCTCTATCTCCACTGCATTCTTTGCTTCCTATCTCTGGTAAAGCTTTATTTGACTTTTTTTGGGATCAAGCCTCAAAGTGAAATCTCTCTTATGAATTAAGATTCATTACATTTTGTTTGTGTTGAAGCCTGTTCCCTATGGTTGAGTTGGGCGCTTTCTTGAGAAAACTTGATTTTGATATTCTTGCTGAGTTATATGCAGTCGAACAGTAAGCCTCAAGGTTGTAAAAATCCTTTGAGGATATAATCTCCCATTCCCATCAATAAATTCTCTACCGAAACCATATCGTTCCTTAAATCATAGGTGTAAACTGTGAGTCTATGATAAAAAGAGCTTTGGTCAACCTCATGCTCAATGTATTGCCTTATTTTTCTTTATTTTCATGTTGAAGTGTGGATAGTATTATTAATAATTTGACAGTAGACAATGTTGACATATTTTGTGGAAACCCTCCAAAGCTAGTACACTAAGTAGAAGTTCAAGTAATTTCTAAATTTCTTTTGCTAAACTGGTTTTGCAGTGCTAAAAGAGGAGCTCATCGCCCTATTATGAATCTTCATGAAAGAAGTTTGAGTGTTTTGGCTTGTCGATATGTGGATGAGGTGATAATTGGTGCTCCATGGGAAGTTTCTAAAGACATGGTTAGTATGCTGCTAATTTATCATTGCTTCTAGTATTTTCTTTTTGTTGTGGTATTCCATTCCCCATTTACACTTGGAAAAAAGAAGTGTGAGCCGGATTTGGTCATATGTTATTGTACTAATTACTAAGAGATGTCAACAGCTAAACTAATTGGTTACCATATTAGATTAATCTAATTAGTGCTGCTTTTTACTATGCTGTTTGGAAGAATTTTGCACCTTGTTACATGCTTTTGCGAAAAGCAGTTTGAAACTGTTTTGAGTTTCTTGGAATTTTATGGCCAAAACATCATAAAAAATGCACCTTAAAAGCAAAAAAATTGATCTTAATCACACCGTTGAAGAGGCTGGTGCTTTCTCACCAACATTTGCAAGAACAGCATCAAATTATATTGTGATATGGGTATCATTGGGGAGATAGTCACATGATTGTGCTAAGTTTTCTTTTATGTGGAACGTTTTTTTTTTGCTGAATCCAAGGAAATAGATTTGGAACAGAAGGGTGGTGTGAGGACTGGAGTCCATTTGTTTGATATATTAAACTGGCAACCCTTCCCCAACTGCTGAAAAGGGATAATGATCCATACAAAGTACTCTCATAAACATTATAGCTTGTTCTGGCCGCTTTTAAGTCCAGATCAATTTTTTTGTATTTTCCAGCCCTTGGACTTCAACAATTGAGCATGTGATTTTTAAAGTGGAATCACACCGACATACTTTCTCTGTAATAACCTTATGTGGATGATTGCAAAACTACTCCTAGAAGTGCTTTGATTTGTTATATCTAGGTGGATAAGAGAGAAGCAAATTTTTACTGTGCTGTAATTAATTGTGTGAGATGCAAAACCCTGGTAACTTTACTTTGTTGTTTCACTTCAATGGTTGTATTTACTCTATTTGAGAAAAGTCAACTTTACTCATTTTGCACTAAAGATTGGGTGGATATGCAGTATGCTTAAATTTTCAGATAAAATTTTTACTTGGAAATTTTTGGTGGCTACAGATAACAACGTTTAACATCTCTTTGGTAGTGCATGGAACAGTAGCTGAAAACATCGACTATGCAGAGGTAAATTGCAAAGTCTTGGCTGTTACTACTATGTGGTGAATCTACATGATCAACCAATTTTTGACTTGTACGATTTCACTTTTTTGCCGAACATGTCATTCAATCTTACAGGAAAAATCCAATCCATATGCTGTTCCAATCAGTATGGGTATCTTCAAAGTTTTGGAAAGCCCATTGGATATTACAACTACCACGATAATTAGGAGGATTGTAGCGAATCATGAAGCTTACCAGGTTTCCTCTAGACTCTGTCCTAGTGCAACATAATGGTTAAACTAATATTACCTATAACTAATGTAAAATGATTAATAGTAAAATAATTAATGGAAATTGATTAATAGGGGATTTGCATTTTCTCTAATTTGATATTTTAATTAATTAGGTTCAAGCTATGAGGATAAAGATGATAATGTATTAATATGGAAAAAAATTAAATAAATTCATCCATGAACTTTATAATTCAACCTTATGACAACCTGAATTTTTAACTGGATCCATAAAATACTTTGAAGTTATAAAATTAGTCCTATTAAACACTTACTTGCAAAGTCAGCTTATTGAACAGTCGACTTACAAAATTAAATTAATTAAACACCTATTAAATAGTTGAAAAATATGAAAGTTATTGTTTCAAAAGTTATGCTAACTACACATCAAAATAATATTTTGCATATAAAATCTAAAAACAAACTATTATTGTTAGTGTAGAAAGGTGTTCAACATTATTAAAATTTACAATTTCAAGTGTGCAATAGGTCATTTATAAAGTTCAAGGTGCCATGGGATTGAAGTGGTAAAATTCAGTAATAAACTTTCGCATTCAGATATTAAAATTCATGCTGTTTTTCTGGTTCGATATCTCATAATAAATCGTCGTCTCTGCACAGAAACGTAATGAGAAGAAGGCAGAAAGTGAGAGAAGGTACTACGAAGGCAAGACTTATGTTTCTGGTGATTGAGCTGAGTCGGGCCCATACATGAAGAATAGGTGACTGCTTTATTATTTAGGAGTTGCCGGAATAACTTGTACTAATATTCCGTGCACCACAATGGGATTATGGTTTGTAGTTTCAATCCGATTATTATGGGCACATGTGTTCGCTGAGTTAGTCTTGTTAGGCAATTTTATTTGTATTTCTACATTTTTTTTTGGTAAGATCATGGGGTTATTAGGAACCCATGTAGGCATTATTAGAAATAGAATCATCAGTTAAACGCATTTCTGCATTGTATTATCTCGACAAGTATGATGTTATTACTGCGGGACAAATAATGGAGAATTTAATAGTGAGATTTGAACTCAAGCTACGAAGCAAGGTGCCAAGTGCAGGCTTCTCCTTGTTTGAGATTGATGGAGTGATTTTCCAAATTGCGTTTGGGTTTTTTTTTTCACTTTAATTAAATTATTATTTTTATAGGATGGTAAAACATGGTTACTTTTTATCAACGCACGAAGTTTCTGCTTGATGAGTGGGAACATGACATGATCCTTCTTCCCGCTTATCCAAAAAGATGATTATAAAGGTATTAGTACCCTTGCTTTTAAGGGCGGCCATGGTTCTGGAGCCGTCGGTCCATCAATTTCAGTTCAAAACTGGCTCTGGGTTTCAAATAATGTGGAATTGGAATTGAATTGAAAAGTGCTGGTTCGGGTCTGGTTTGGAATCGGTCGTTGCAGTTTTGGTTTTGGTTATTTAACAGTTTTAAAAATGATGGTTACAGATAGTTTTACTAACAGTTTTTTTGGGCGATTTGTACAATTTGAAAGTAAAAAAAATTTAATTTACACACATATTCGTAACATTATTAAATGTTATACAGCCGTTTATAATTATTAGAAGGATTAATTGGATATTTTGATAAAAAATTTTAAAAAATAAAAAAAATGTGTTAGAAACTAGTTAGAATCGTTGTCAAAACTTTCGGTTTGGCCGGTTTTCAGAAATGCTAGTTCAAGGTTCTAAAAAATTTAAAATTGGAATTGAACTATAATCTCTTGATTCTGGTTCTGATTCTAGTCATGGTTCTGGCTTCAATTCTGCACAATTCCGATGGTTTTGGTTCCAAAACCGGAATTTAGCCACCCTTACTCGCTTTTGCCAGTGGATTAGCGAACCAAAGTAATCGAATTGCTTGACATTTATGACAGCTTTGTTTGGCGGCTGTGATTGGATTGGTTAAAAACAACTTGAGAGTGCTTTCTTATGCTGTGTTGTTATTTTGAGACTTTTAGAATATGTAAATATTAAAATTTTAAAATAAAACGCTGTTTTTCTCAATGTATATTGTATTGGCCATGTGCTGCAACTGTAAACAACTAAACACGAATACACAAACAAATTGCAAGTTAATGACAAAAATGAGAAATTTGTTTTTGTCTATGTACCTCTGGGTAATATTT
Source organism: Jatropha multifida (assembly GCA_948099535.1). Lineage (NCBI taxonomy): Eukaryota > Viridiplantae > Streptophyta > Magnoliopsida > Malpighiales > Euphorbiaceae > Jatropha > Jatropha multifida. Next base: position 47,092 of record CANUEX010013624.1, read on the forward strand.
GCACAATGATCAATAAGAACACAAAGGAGGTGTAAAAGGCTTATTGCTAGTACGATCTAATATAATTACAAAAGCCATAATAAGCTGAGTATCGAAACCAGGTTGTACGACGAGGCTAAAAACATCATCACTGAGCAAAATTGTAGTATTAACTCTTTTTCTAGCCATCTTTGCCACCACCTCTCCTTCTGTATTCTTGATTTTGCAATATCGAGCTTTAAATGATCCTTCGATTCTAAAATCTGGAATCTGACCCTGTCTTGTAATCCCTCCCATGAAGATCTCTGCTACGTCTTTCCCAGTTTGAAAAAGCACCGATGTGCTTCTCATTGAGAATAGTTTCGTCTTTGGATTGTTTCTGTGCCCATCTTCTCCTCTGTACGCATTCCACTGATATTGCATACTCAGAATCTGCCATACACGAACATGGTTAAGATTCATATATGCATCAAGATTAAGAAAGAATTATAATTAATGAAATAAACTTGTACCTACCTGAGGTTTCAAAGTAAGTATAGCATTGCCAACTCCATCCATTAGAACAAGACCACCTCCTACACAACGATTCTTCCTTGAATAATTATCAACCCTAAAAACCAAATTTCCATTTGTATCAAAAACAGTAAACCCATCAGTTCCTTGAAAACTCATGCTAGATCTCTTCCATACTGTGAGAGTACATGGACTATCAGTACTTGGGTATCGTTTTTGTTTGTTATCTCGCCTAAACTCTTTCACCACCACATGATGATCTTCACCTGGATAAATCTTCGACATGGCTGATTCAAAATGATCTATTGGAAGAACAAAACAAACAAAGAAATGAAAATGCAAGAAAATCTATGTATCAAGAAAGTCTTTTTCGTGAATGGCGATAATAACATCAGAGATTCAAGAAGAAGTAATATATATAAACGTAATGCAAGGTGGAAAGAATTAAAAAAAGGGAAATGTTTGTCTTTGGTGGATGTCTAGGTCAGTGGCTAACATAAGCACTTATACAGTAGGTCCTTGTCTTCGATTTGTGCTGTGCCACTAAACCTGACCTTATTTCCTCATCCTCTCCTTTTCTATTACAATTGTGGAATAAATTATATCGTGTTCATATATAGATAAACACTGTTTCAATCAGGTTAATATTAACCTTACATTTGTTTGTTAAAGCATTCGAGATTAGTGGGTTTTATCCTTTATGCTCGATTATTATATACAAAATATAATTCTAGTAATGGATATTCTTATAGTATAAGAATGTTTACGATAGACACTTATTAATTTTTATATTATAAATTAATAATTGCTATTACTTTGTTAATGGGGGAGGTGATAATCTCAGGCTCTTTGTAAAGTGGTTGTTGGCTCCTTCAATTACTATTACTTTGGGTCACCGTAAAGTTGATTGGTCTAGGTTTTTAGAAGAAGCATCATTTTCTTTTTTCGACCCACAGTTGGGCATAATAATTACTATATGGTATGTGATTGGGGCCTAATTGCTGCAATGTGTTTGATGTATCATGATTGCAGTAATTATTTTGTATAACGATGAAAATTTTCATTATGACTTTCTTTAAAATAAAAAAAGAAAGTGATCGATTCTTATTTTATCAATCATAACCCTAATTACGATTAAAAAAACAAAATTCGAGTAGGCAATCTTGACGAATTTTGAAGCACTAATAAAATTTTCTATATGTGAAATAATTTCTTGTCTTGATACAGAAAATTTGGGGGTTTTTTCATGTGACAAAATTAAAATAGACCAACTTGTTGCTGAGAAAAGAATTTCAAATTAAGTTAATTAGGGCAGAACCTAGCTACAGCTGTGGCCTGTGGGTTTTAGTTGGAACCAATGTCTTTCTTGTTGTTATGTTTTCTGTCTCTATCTGCAAAATTCTTTAGCTACAGGAGATGACAGTAGAAACTTGGTCATATTCTTTAATTTTCATTTGAAAAACACCAAGTAAATGACATATAGTCAATGGAAGTACAGTCTATTCCAAGGCAAAAAAAAATTGAATATGCTACTAATTAAGATTAGTGAAAGTAAAATAATGGTTTAAGCTGTTAATTAATTATTAATTAGCAAGTTGGGTTAGTGCCCATTGTTTTGAGTCACCAAAGCACTAATAAATGAGTATTGGATCAAAGGCATATATCACATTCCTCATGAAAAAAATAACACCAAGCACCTTCTATTTCTATATATATATAAATATAAGAAATTGAGGTCATTTTCTTTGGAATGATCAAAAGTAAAAAAAAAAAAAATTATGCACATGAGCGTCCTAATGGAGGAAAGTGACATACATTGAGACATGTTTTCGAAAGGAAATAAATTAAATAAATAGAAGAAGAAGATAAAAAGGAGTAGGTGATAAGCATCCATCCAATCTCAAGCCAAAATCAAGACTTTGACCGTTTTTTCTCTTGCAACTTGCAATTTTCTTAGCTAGTTCCCTCCATCAATGAGAACTTGAGCAGCATGCCATTTTTTATAAGTTTCACTTACAACGTATAATGGAATATGACTAAATTGGGAATCATATGTCTCTTTATATTTTATAAAAGATGTGAGGAGTGAATAATTTCTGAGTTCAAATCATTTTTACTATAAATGTTTTCATCAATTTTATTCGAAGAGGATAACTGTCGTCGTTGTGTTGTCTACGATGTATTCTTTACTTTAGAGAAAATTTTCATTTATTGTTTGTTTTATATAGAGAATTCTACTTTAAATAGAAATTTTGAGAAGGACATTAAAAGAGAAAGTTCAAAATCCCATATGCATTTTTTTTTTGCTCAATTAACGAGTTTAGTGGTAGACAAAAAGTGAATTGAACAATTAAGCATGAGCAACATTAACAATTATGAGCGATTTAATAGAAATATGTTTAATTTTACGGATCTGAGACGAACAAGAGCATATACATTGGCAAAGTTCCATAAAAAGACTACACATTTCATCTGTTACACCCTACTTTTATATATGTAAATATATACTCATATTGCATTTTTAATTTGGATACAAATTTAATATTTTATCAAACAAACTAAATTGAAATTGCTCATTTATGCATTTGAACATGAATATCATTATTGTTTTCGAAAAGAAGTTTTCATAATACAGTCATACGTCCTATTAATATAGACATAAATTTTCATTTTAGGGAATAATTTATATTTGGACTATATTTGTCCGCGGTGAGCAAACATTCCTTTTACACTGGCCACATGAAGAAGGTGCGTTCATGATCTCAAAGACCATGTTTCTTTCTTAATAGTATCCTATGTAATTATATTAAAGTATATGTGTCAATATTGTAATCTTGAAAAATTTTGAATTTGAAATTTTATTAAAAATGCACGCATATCACATAAAACGTCTACTAATTTAATTAATTAAGGGTTCAAATTTTCATTTTTTTTTCTAATTTTGACTAATAAATGCACTATTGGAAAACTCTGTTAGTGAGCTACTTTCCAAATTGAATAAAATTTTTTATTTAACCATCTTTTTCTAATTTCTCTAAATTAACATAGTAAATAAATAAATTTACAGCCTTTTTACTTTTCACCTATCTCCGATATTATGATATTGAGTAAAATCCAGAATCCAATAAGAAAATTGCCGTGTGATTTAAAGTCAAGTTCGTATTATAATAATTATTGATTTATTAGACCAACAATAATATTTTTTTTAATCAAAAAGGTCGAATTTCCTATTTGAGTTGGTACAATAATTTCATCGACGGTCTTTCAAACACGAAGACAGACAAAATGTACCATTAACTTTAGGTGAATACATTGACTTTTATGAAAATTTAAGATTGAAATAATTTAGTTGCATACTATATAATTATTATAATAATTTAATTTCATATTATATAATTCATTGACGTTAAACCATTTTGGCACTTAATAATTAAAAATTGAAACAAAATTGTAATATCATTTTCCCCTAAAGAAAAAAAAAATCTAATACCATTTGTGAAAAATATTGGGATTTTACTTGTGATGAAATGCATTATGGTTCAACTTTGAAAAGAAAAATTAATTCATTGTGATGCTCGCGGATGGGACATACCGTCGTAGAGGAGGGGGGCCGGACCTTTGGGTTTTGGTGTCGTTTTCTGTTTTGGAATGAAAACGCTGTCCAAAACGACCGTTACCTAATTAGTAATTAATCCACGATGATGGCTCATACCAACAACGTTAATTACTACGTAATCGTGCATTTCGGTGGTGGTTGATTAATGTCAACTATAATTACACAATTACTATTTTAATTAAGTGCGTTCAATTAATTACAATTTAGTGTGTCAATTGGCAATATAATAACACGTTAATTTCTTTACTTTTTTGTATTTACACAAATATTTTCTTGAAAAATAATTTCCATATATTTTGAAATTTAAAAAAAATTAATGAATAGAATTTTTTCTTCTTTAAAAGAAAAAATATTATTTCCTAACAAAATGAAAAATGACTATATACCCTCTCTCAAAAGAGAAAATTATTTTTCAAAATTTTTTCGAGTGAAAAGAAAATATATAAACAAATAGACATTTTAAAAGTCAGGCATTATCATTTTGAATTTGGATGACTAAGTGAAAAAGTGAAAATTCAAAGAAAGTTACCCGAAATGATATAATCCATTGCTTTTAGGAAAAGAAATTAATTAATTAAAACAAAAAAGAGAATTGGTCTAAAATAATTAGTTAAACACATTTTTTTTTAATTAACAATTAAGAGATGTGCGAACAATATCATCATCGCTGTACACAAAAGCAATAGCAACCAGAATTCAAACGTCCCCCTTCTGGGTTTCTTTTAAAGACAGGTATGTGAGCATAGGATTGGGATAATATTATAAATAAATAAATAAATGGCAGCTAGTTATAATAAGCAATTTCTGTTAGTTCCTCTGGTGGGAAATGGAAATCCCAGTGGACAGAAACCATCTACTTCATAAACCTTGCCTAATTTTATGCATGAGCATTTAAAAGTTTGGAAAAATTTTACCCTTTATGGCTCTATTCATTAACCAAATAAATAAAAATAAAATTTTTTATTTAAATGGGAGTAATTTTAACCGTACATCGAGAAAAAAAAATAAAGTCTAAATACTTTTAAAAAATACTTACTGTGATTGGTTTGTTCTAAATTTTTTATTAAAACGGGACTTCAATCCAACGTGGATGATAATTATAAAATAAGTTTGAATGGAACTGAAAAATTAGGATGAATCTTTAAAACGATTTAATTTAAAATAGAAACGAATTAGTTTAAATTAAAATAAATTAATTTTTTTTTCAAATGTAAATAGAACCAAACTAAATAGAATATGAAATTGAACTAATTCAATTGGTTTGGTTCAAATTTTAATTGTTTTTAAATGAAATTTAAGCTTATTAAAAATTAAATCCAAGTAAATATTATTAATACTCTCTCGATCCTAATTCACATCTCTCTCCAAAATTCAAAATTTATTTTATTTAATTACTCTAATGCATTTTGAAGTTTAGACTATTTCTTTTTCTCCATGTGGCAATGCAATATTATTATATATATTAGCTTTTATCTCTTATATGAATTTCATAGAATTTTGAGAAATTCATTTGAAAATTTAAAATTTTGTGTTTGGAATGAAAAAAAATATGAATTTAAATTCTATGAATTGAATTCCGTAAAATTGGTTAACTTACTTCAAATCCTATTAAAACTGTTAAAATTTACAAATGAATTTCACATATTAATCCATTAATATTTATTTTAATTAAATGTAAATATATTTTTATTTTTTGCATAGTAAAATGAGTTTACTTTTTTAACTATCGCATGTTAAAATTGTTAGCTCGCTCATTTATGGCATTTCTGGTATATTTATCGAGTAATTTGTTTCAAAATATTTCTCGTATTTGTAATTACAATGAGTAATAAATCTCTTTTTTGCATATTTGCCCTTTATTTATGACCAATAATTATGAGCTAAATTTTAAAATAGGAAGAGTATTTTAGAACAACGGCTGTAAAAGGTAAGATTACTTCTTCGGAAATGGAAGAAAATTAGATACCTGTCATTAGTGTGAGCTAAAGCCAAGAATTCTTCTTCAGTTGAAGTCCGATTGAAATGAAAGGAACGAGAGTGGGACCATGAAATGGACAAATCAAAATTTTGATATGATTAAGTGCAAGTGTGGCCAATTGAGGAACAACCAATTGTTGCATTGCATGATTATAATTTATTTGCGGAGTACATCAAATACAAAACCAACCCACTAATAGAGAATAGCAATCAATCCCTTCAGGAGGTAAGCAAATGACAAGTTTTGTTTTGATAAATCATGAATTGAACTAATGGTTGTATATTCTAGAGTCTCATTTGTTTTTGGAAAGTAATTTATTTATAAATATTTTTTAAATTTTTTGATAACAGTCAAGAGAAAAATAAATTTTTTTGAAAAATCATTTGGAAAGACAAATTATTTATTTACAGCTCTAAGAAATTCAACAACATAACATTCAAATTCATCAAATCAATTGAATGGAAACACAAAAGTTAATAAGAACAAACCCTAAAAGATGGCATCTTTATTACATCAACTCACCCAAAACAGAAAAGAAAGATTCTCTAATTCACAAAATTTTCTAATATCTTGCTTAATTCTTAAAATAAAATCACCACTTACAATCTTTTTATTGATATGTATAGAAAAATATGAAAACTGTTTTCTACAATTTAATTATACAGTAACTTATATATTATATATCTATCATGTAAAATGGGCAGAGGATCAAAGTATTTGAGTTACAAGCAGTTCTGAAATGAAAAATTAAGCATTAAGGAGCACAAGTGGTACAATTACAAGTTTTGGGTACAAAAGCACAAACCCCATATGGCTTATTAGGAAGCTGACAGTCAATACCAAAGCAGCAAGACATGGTGGCACAGGTGGTGGCGCCGGCACAGCACTTGCACACTAAACAAAGCTGGTAAGGTTCTGCTAACCTTCTTCTTAGCTCCGTCGTATTAATTAACCGGTACTCCGTCGGCTCCGCAGGCCGGAAGTGGAATTCCCCTGCTCAAGATCATGGATAATATATCAGAAGAAGTAATATAATGAATAGCAAAGTTTGGTGTTTCTGCGTAGAAATTTAAATTACCTGAAGTGGTAACCATTAACTGAAGAATTAGTAGAAGTAGAAGTAATAGTACTTTCATGGTATGATTGATACTGAAAATGTACAGAAACAATAGACACGGACAGGAAGACAAGACACAGAGAAAGAAAGAGTCGAGGAGGGAATAAAAAGTTGTGGTGCAGAGCAGAAGAGTGAATATATAAATATGGATATTTTTTGCTGTTTCGGAATCATGAGAAGCCAGGCTAGCGATGGAGACAGAACACTTAGGATGCTCCAATTATATGCAACCAAATGAATTTTGATAGTAACTTGTATATTAGTTCTGAAACTTATCTTTCATTGGTCGGAAATTTTATTTATATTGGTCTTGAGCCAGTTATGTGTATAGTGAATCTTGATGAGAAGTTCAAATAAAAAAAGAGAAAAAAAGGATATGAGCTTGGAAATTCAAGCCAGTAGAAATCAGTTTGTGAGATTGTAAATTCGAACCTAATCGAAGCCTAATTAAGTAGATGAAAATTATGAGATTGCAGATTCGAATTGTTCAAGCTTTAATTAAATAGAACATAAGAAGTTAGAGCAAAAAACAAAGAATCATTGAAAAGCTTGCTTCAAGAATGCAGAATTAGGCATAATCAGTAAAAAATTAAATCCACCCACGTATAATGTTCTTTAATGGGCACCAAGAAAGAATATTGCCACCTACATGCCTTTGTTTGTTTGTATTCGCTTTTGAGAATGAGTAAGTGATAAGCAGATAGAATGTGTGACATCTCCTGGGAAAGGGGGAAAAATATTTCTAGTTCTTCTCTTCTTGAGTAACTTTGGTACTTTTTAACTTTCTGGACAAGAAAGGCTAGTTTAATTTGGCAATTTTCATTGCTAGAAAAAACTTCACTAGAAAAGTAATACAAGCACAAAGTCAGACAGCCACAATTAACAACTGGTTGAGGGATCAAGATGATAGAATGTACAGGAAGTACCAAGAAGCAAAAGCACTCGTGGTTTAACAATCAGGATTTGTCATTCCATAGACGGTTTTGAGGGTGAAAAAGCACACCAAATCACATAGTTATGACATTGTTCATCTAACCCTGCATGCAGCAGGACCGCCTGGTGAGCAATTTGGATTAGGTGACCGGCAACTTGAACCAGGGCCGACATTGTCGGAAAATCTACGGCGCATACGATAATCAGGGACCCCACCCATTGCAAATGCACCAGCACCTCCCATTAGGGTTGGTGCCAATGGCGATACTTCAGTCGAACCATCATTACTGCATTGTAGAGGTTCCAGAGTTTCAACTACATCACTCATCAAGGGCCTGGCCTTGGGGTTCTGGCTTAAACAATAGTATGCCAAGCTGCAGGCTTTCTGTGCTGCCCTTACAGAGTACTGGCTCTCCAATCTAGGGTCAAGAATTTGCAGCATCTTTCTCTTATCATTCAACTTTGGACGGGCCCAATCTACCAAGCTCTGCTCCTTGCTGGGCCTCGTCTTGTCAACAGATTTCCTTCCTGTTAGTAGCTCTAGAAGCACAACTCCAAAGCTGTATACATCACTTCTTGCAGTAAGGTGACCTGCAAATAATGCAAGATGCCGTGACAGTGAACTAACATGCACATATGCGTGCAGACACCATTGTTCACTCATGCAGTATCATAAACATGAAAACTAGGCCCTTAACTAGCAATGCCATCATTATATCCTCATAAAATGAAGCCATAAACAAGATAAGATGCAGATGGTTAAAGGTAAAGGCATTCTAGTTCTCTCCTTCTCCCCCAAGTCGAAACCCCCCCATATTATCATTTCATACACTATTATATGCATAAAATTTGCTATTATTGGCATCATTATCAGGGATTTTCAATGAGCACCAAATGTTTTGCAAGGCCAAGCACCAAGATTTGAATAAACTAAGCCACAGTACATTATTGCATGGTTGATAATGGATTATGTTCTTGGTTACTTTTTATTCAACCACAGGTTTTCAGACAATGAAGGAAGAAACCACTAACTTTTTAACTGGACTGATATTAATGACACGCAACACATGCACCCAATTCCTTATCACATCGTTATCTATTAGTCATCTAGTAGCTCTTAGAACCAACGTCATTTCTCCATCTAAATGGATAATATCCAATTAGTTAAGCCTTTGATGGAAATTTTACCTACCTACAAAGACAGTATGGATCAGACTGATAAACTAAGAATATCAGGAAGGCTGGGGTGCTTACCAGTCATCACATATTCAGGGGCCGCATAACCATAGGTACCCATTACTCGAGTTGACACGTGAGTCTCATCACCTTGTGGTCCAGCTTTTGCAAGCCCAAAATCAGATAGCTTGGCTGCATAATCCTACGGATACAAGGGGAACTTTGTCAATGTCAGTAAAGGAAAGGACTATTGATTTACCAAGAAAACACAAGGGCAAATTCCAAATTAACAAAAACAAAAGAAACAACACTTACAGAATCCAATAATATATTAGAGGTTTTGAAGTCCCGATATATAACTGGTCTTTCAGCATTATGAAGGAAAGCAAGCCCTTTGGCAGCTCCAAGAGCAATCATCATTCTTGTGCCCCAAGATAATGGAACAGTTGCTTCTGAAAACCTCAGGAAAAACCATCAGTTGAAGATAAAAATTAAAAAAAAAAAAAGACATTAAACATTACAGATACTACATACGACATTACAAACATGGATAACTTTTGCCATTAGAAATAAAGAATAAACTTTGGTGGGCATCAATATTCCTGACAGATCATCAAAATTGCATAGACCATATATATTTGTCATCATGTAGCATCATTTCATCAGCAAGCACAATCCTTTAATCATCTTATTGATGGTTTTCAAAGAATCATTCATCTTCCTATGCAATAGGCATGGGTACATGTATTATTATTGCCATTAATGTTTCTCCTGCTAAATCCAAGTCAGATTATATTGAGACAAGAATTAGGCCACATGCAACCCTTGATAATGTAATCATTAGGAGAGCATAATAACAAATAATCCACTTCAAGCATATAGAGCATAGTAAGAGTTCTTAAATTTTGCGAACAAAGATGAAAGAAAGATGCCCATAGAGTGCTCCTTATCCATATAAAGAACAAAAGGTTCAACCTATAATCATGCGTTAAATGTCCAAGAGAGCCTTTTGGCTGTGGTGATCTACCATGGCTCCCTTTTTATTAGTATAATTTGTTCATTACCCATTTTCAGATATTGATCTTATAATTTCTGGTTTTAAGAAAAATAATTGATATCAGCAGGCAGAAAATGACTACAGTGTCATGGGAAGGTCACCTCTTATATTAATTGCTATGACAAGTAGCACTCTTTTTTATTCAACTTCATTGTAGAAGAGGCGAGATATTTTTGTAGAAATAGGTATAGAGTACGATCAAGAAGATAAGAGTAAGATGACTGTGGCAAATCTAAATCTCTGATAGGTTGCTAAAAGAGAAGCTACAAAAAGGAGAAAGAAACATAATGCATGCAAGATGCCAAAAGAACTTGTACACAGAAGAGAGATGGTCCAAGGTAAGAGCAAACACTAGCCAGTAGCCCGTCTAGTAGCATAATATGATTTATATTCTATTCTCCAAATAAATTTAAATCAATAAGAGTTCATAAACTACAAGGCTTTAGACAACCTTAACTCATAGCGGCCAATTAGAATTGATCATGATATTTTACTCTAAAACAACATACAATTAATAAGCACTTGTCTGGCTATTTAGGTGACAGCTGCAATACATAGTAGTGCAAAAAAGGTACCCAAGAACATCATTAGTGTGGCAGATATATAATATCATGAAAAAAAGTAATCATCTTTATGAGGTTCAGAGATTGAAAGGCATCAGTGGTGAGAGAATGAAGATAGCTTGTTCATTACAAAAGCACATCAGAGCCCTTACTAAAGTTATTAATCATTGCCACAACAGATCAAAGAAATGAAACTAATGTAGAGACCAAATTTAAGCAGTAAGATGCCTCCGCTTTGATCGAGTGAAAAAAACTCAATATTAACATTTTGTCATATTATATACCACCGATAAATGCACATATTGAAAGAGAAGGAAGTAGCATCAAAGAATTAGAGCAGCAATTGACATGAAACAAAAGGCAAAAATGATCGGCCAAAAAATTGCATACTTCGAAAGAGGTGATTTTCAAGGCTTCCTCGAAACATGAACTCGTAAACAAGTAATCTATGATCATCCTCGCAACAATATCCAATCAACTTCACCAGATTAGGATGTCTAAGCTGCCCCAAAAAGTTGACTTCCGTCTGTGAACATTATCCCAATTCACAAATTGAATACAAAAAATTATCATTGAAGCAATTTCAGAGAAAGAGAAAAGGAGGAAGAAGAACAAGAAGAACAAGAAGAAATAGGTGCATACAAGCCATTCACGGTGGCCTTGAAGGCCCTCCTTGTTGAGAACCTTAACAGCAACAGGTAGAGATTTAAGGCCAACCCTGACATTCTCATCAATGTAGCCTTTATAAACAGTGCCAAATCCACCTTCGCCCAAAATGTAATCAGACCGAAAGCTTTTAGTTATGGTCTCCAGTTCATATAAAGTGAAGGCAATAACATGAGTATAAAGAAGTGCATTTTTCCTTGAATCCTCAAAGTTCCGAGGAGTAGATGAGGGATCACTCAGATCTGATATAGACCGGCTGTGCTTTTTCTCAGAGACACCATTTTTAACACCAACAGAAGAAGTAGATAACATATGATGAAGCTGTTGTTGAACTGCCCATAATAATAAAAAAAAAAGACACAAATTAAAATATTTCTAATCCAAATCAAACCCGCAATTCAATTTAAACCCTTTTCAAAAACCCATATCACAAAATTCAAAAAAAGGGATGAAATTTATGGCTTGAGTTAGTTTTAGGTACAGAAACTAGGGGAGAGCATCCAGATCTGAACAGAGAGAAAACAAAAAACTAAAAAAGAAAAAAAACCTTGAGCATTGGAGACAACAGCAGATTCTTCTCTAGTGCCACAGTTGCCCATATTGTTGGTTGGTGTGAAAGTGACTGAATGTGGAACCTAATGGAACCAGCAGCAGAAGTAGTGACTGTGATACTGGTAGTGATGGCACTAGTATGGCTATCCTGAACCTGATAGCCCAGACGCTCATTCTTTTAGGTGTTTTTTTTTTTCCCCTTCTCTCTACCACTCCAAAACCCCTTTCTTACTTCTTAATTTTATTTTTATTCTTAATACTCTCTCTCTCTCCACGTACACACACACAACACACTCAGTAGTGACTAGCGAGTCTTTTAATAGTAAAACGATTATGTTTCTTACTATTAAACAAGTTCTACATACCGAGAAAGTACAGAAGCCAAATATATATAAATAGACAGTGTCCAATATCATAGTAAACAAATTCAAATCCAAAAGAGTTCCAATCTTTCAATCTCAAAAAAAAAATGTTTCTATCTTTTTTCTTGGGTTTTTTCCTTTTTCTCTCTATATATCACTGGCTGTCGCAATCTTTCTTACAAGGAGAGTGGACAGTGGTGGGAAAGATATGTCTCTGTAAATCTCCTTTAACCCCATTCGCTGTTTGAAAGGTGAGTAGGACCAGTTCGGCCAGGACAAGAAACTCTCTGCAATGGATACTGGTTTTACGTTTTTATATCAAAGCTGAACAATTTACAGTTGGTGGTAAGCAGTAACTACTCGTTGGTCACTTTCAATGGCTTATCTACTCCCAACGGCTCAGTATAATGCTTGATTGTATCCTATTAGCATTTGTGTGTCTGACTTTTGTGAAAGGATGTGATTTTTTTTTTTTGGTAGACAGTAGATATTTATATATATATATATATATATATATAGATAAGTGGAAGTCCACATCTTTTCGTAAAATAAAATAAATTAAAAAGTGAAAATGCACATATTTTTTATATTTTCGTGAATTAAAAAAATATTTAAGGTATTTCTACTTTTAGAGAATAAATAAGTTTGATATAGTCATGTGAAATTCATTTTACAAATTCAATTTATATATTTAATATGAAAATAAATAAAAAAATTAAATTCTATAAATTTAAAGCATAACTAAATCAAATTTTATAAAAAATACTAATTTTCTAAATGAATTTTATAAATTTAAATAATTAAAAGATAAAACTATTTATTCTCTTAGCTTTACAAAATTACTGCCGTGGATGGTATTTTAGAAAATAAAAATAAATTAATTTTTATTTTAAATTTATTCAAAATATAAAAAAAAATTTACAAATGAATTTTAGGGTCTAAAAAATAAAAGCAAATGAACATTTTAAAATTTATTGTAAATATGAAAAATTTATTTATTATAGAAAATACTATAAATCTCTTTTTTTTTCCATATTAAAAAGGGGATTTAAATCTAAATTTTTATCAAGTGATTCGTGTCGTACACTATTATACTTTTATGTGTTTAGGATGTTAGTCCGACAAGTCAAAAGCATTATTCATTCAAAATAAAGTTTAAACTTTTTTTCTAATTAAATTTGAATTTGTGACCACAAAATCTTAAAGATTATACTTATCTAAAATTTATTGGTAGTTATAAAATATTTTGAAATCAAATTAAGTTTGAACTTGCAAATATTATATCATAAATATTTTCGTACAATAATTATGTTGCTTTTTGAGAAACTTTGGATTCATAAATTTATACTGAAAATAAAAATAAAATATTTTGGGTGAAAATATATTTGAGCTAAGCAAATTTAAATTCAAAATTGCATATTCATTTTTATGTCCAATTATTTTTTTAGAGCTTTTTCTGTCCAATTATAGATCTGCGTTATATTTGTTTTTATATTTCGAACAATTATTTTTCTGATATTGAGAAAGAAATATACCACATGAACATAGTAATTACGAAAACATAGTTTTCAGAAGCAACTCAAATCCTATGACAAAGTTGCTTCCATGCAATGCATACTATTAACCAGACAACAAAATTCACTTATCAATTCAATTAAAATTAATGCTCACAGCTAATTAGGTGTGATCTGATTGGTTTTTCTATTTCTCATAAAAGATCATGAAAGGATATCACAAATTTGATGAATCTTATTCAAATGTAAGGATTGCTCCATACTGTGTAGTCCACAATATTATTTCAATCTATTAGGTCTCTTATGTATTAAAAAAAAATAATGCTCACAAATCAAACGACATCTGAAATTTTTTATTTCATTAAAAGATTTGATTTGATTTGAAGCAGTTTATGATTTTCTGAAATCTAGTTGAAATTTGGAATAATTTGATTCATAAAATTGAGGGTTAACTAATTTGACTCGATTTAAATTAATAAATAATTTTAAAATTAATTTTCTTGAATTTCAAATTAAATTTTTAAAGGCAAAAGGCTAATATTGGGAACCACCCGACCTTAAACTTATAATTTTATTTTGAGATTCATTTTAGCTTATTAACCACTCGGTTCATCTATCGAGCCCCAATTGAACCGATTCAAACCCAATCAATAGGCAAAGCTCGGAATGAATCTACTTGAAAATGGCTTGACCTACTAAGGACATTACTTATTTAGCCCTACCCCTCCACATTTTTTAAGTGTAAGCACAATACAAATAATGAAACAAATAAATACAAAGTAGAACCATACCAAAATTTTAATATACAAATTAATTTAACGTACACGTGAATATATCCCTTATACATTAGGGATAGTCCTTCTTTTAATTCACTAAATTAGTGAAAAACTATTATAATTGAGAGAATTTGAACTCGAAATATCTCATATATATAAGAAGGAGAGTTTAATACCATATTTAAAAAGAAAATATATTATAGAACGTCAGGTTTTAAAATTATTTTTAAAAATATAGGTTTGAGTTTGAGATTTAAATTATTGTACATTTATTATCATTTTTTTTTTGTTACGGTATACATTAAAAGAACCGAAAAAAAAAAAAACCAAGTGTCATGAACAATCTTCAAAGTTAAATTATAATCAACTGGGCCAGGAATTGAAAAGTTAAAAATGTATAGAATCCATTACAAGGCCCAATTTGCAGTATAGCAATCCAGTTGAGGCCCAAACTAACATGAGCAAGCAGCGGAATTTGCTCAATTTGCTCTGGTTGTCTTCTCAATCTTATCCAACTTGACCCATCTAACTAATCCTCCACAGCTCAAAGCAGCAGCAGTAGCAATGCCAATGGCTATGGCAGCGGGTTGTGTCGCCGATAGTAGATGGAGTATGTCATCTCTAATATCAGCACTTCCTTCTCCTTCTCCTTCTTCTACTTCTTATTCTCTTTCTCCTACCACCACATTGAGATTCCCATCGTCTAGTTCTCGTGCTCTCAGCCTCTCCCGCCGCCAACCAACACTCCGCCTCAGCTCCTTCTCTGGCCTTTCTCCTTCCAATGCTCTCCTCTCCCTTGGTTTTTCGGGTAATTTTCCATTTTCCTTTATTTTTGCCCTATTAATTTAATTTTCTTGTTTTTAGGTTTTTAATTTTGTAGCTTTATTTCAAATTGGCTTTGCAGATGATTTTGAAGGGTTTCCATCAATTGATAATGGGTCTCGATTTTTTGCCATGAGACATGGCAGAAGAGTTCCTAAGCTTAATAGGCCTCCTGATCAGCGCAAGGCACTGCTCAGAGGCCTGACTACCCAGCTACTAAAACATGGAAGAATCAAAACAACTAGAGCACGAGCAAGTGCTATGAGGAAATACGTGGACAAGATGATTACTTTGGCCAAGGATGGTTCTTTACACAAGAGGAGACAAGCTTTAGGTTTCATCTATGAGAAGCAGATAGTGCATGCCTTGTTTGCAGAGGTACCAGACAGATATGGGGAGAGAAATGGTGGGTATACCAGAATTATTAGGACTCTGCCTAGGCGAGGGGACAATGCACCCATGGCTTATATTGAACTTGTGTAGGTATTTACTTTTTATTTACTCTAATTCGTGAAACGGAAAATGTTTCAAATTATTTGTCTGTATTTTCTGTGAATGTTTACGATTTAGATAGAGCCATGCAAGTTTAATGGGTGTGTTTTGGTTTTCTTTTGTGTTAATCCTACATGGTTTGTAGGTGTTCATTGACCCTGCTGAAATATTTTAGTTGAAACATACATTTTTAAATGAAGCTTGGTTGGTTGCAGTAGTTGATATTCTTGTTTGTTTAGTTCTAATGCAATATCTCATACTCTAATTTCCCAACATTCTCCAATCGATACAGGTTCTTATGTGCCTGGCCTTCTGTTATCTGAGAGCAAATTATTTTGTCTTCTATCAATGACTTGCCTGGTTTACCTTTCTCTGCGTTTCCGACATTTTAATATGTGAATATATCGTATGTAAATATGCATTTTGTGCTTTGGCCAGTGGGGATGGGCTTGTTTAGTTGTTTTGAGATTAAGTCTTGCACTAGAGTACAGACACTAAAATTGTTCTGTCATGACTTGGAGGATCCTTCATGGCCATGGAACTTGCCACTTTGCAACGCAAACACTTTATGCATTTAATTTCCCTATGATGGCCTTTATACTAAGAGAAAGTTTTGCTGGTTAACTAGTACACAAAAATCTCCAACCTACTATTGAAAATCAAAATTACGAGACAGATGATGAAATTCCCTTCCACTAAACTTTTGTCTTTTTTTTTTTTTTTTCCTTTTGCAAATATTTTTTCCTCTTAGTTGTTTTGCTTGGTTATTTCAACCTCCTTCTGGCTCAGTATATTTGAACTTCCCTGCAATCCTACTCAGTGTCTTGACTTTCAATTTTGGATACTTGCGTCTGCTTTAGAAATTTGAATCTCAATGTAGTGCTCCTCAACTCCTCAAGAGAATTGAGAACCATCAATTATTTTGAACTTCTGTATGCTGATATTTTATATTTCATCATTACAGCAAATTTCTTTCTTTAATTCCTAAATCCTGTGTATAGTGCTACTGCCTTCGCCATCCAGCCCTCCTATTTCGTTAGGTCATTCTCTAAGTAGCGTTTGTGTTCAACTAACCCGAAAAATTTATGCTTTACCAATCACCACAAGGACTAATCTACCCAACACTACTTTCATAATATATTTTTAAGCTGGGCAGCTCTTCGATTTATTACCGTGAAAGTGCTGCCTATCAACTCGTAGCAAATATTATTTGGCATCTTTAACCTTTAAATGTGGTAAGCATGCGCATGCATGTAATTGATTGACTCTGTATAAACCAATGCAAAACACTTGCAACAACGTACACCACCCACTCCACAGCCAAAAAGAAAAAGAAGACAAGAAGATGAGACTTGTTGTCCTGTGTAATCATTTGTATTGTATACCTTCTCAGTGATATTGAATTCTGGTGCAGCAGCAAATTCTGTGGTGTATTATTTTGATTACTAGTGATTTTGTAAACAAGCTTTAAGGAGTTTGCTGAGTATTTGGTTTTGAGGCTGTCTAGTTCTTAGCATCTTTTCTCAAGGATTATGTCCAGTACAAGCAAGTAAGAATTCAGAACTAAGCTGGCAAACTTCAGAGAAATGGGAGGAAGAATAAGAAGAGAAGGGGCAAGCAGCAGAAGATTTTGCTTGCTTAATGAGATGTTATTTTCAGAATGTTATTGGTTTTTTTATCCTTCAAAGGATGTTTTATATTTTGTGGTGTCATTTTTTAATCATCTTATGAAAGATGAAGTTTTCTGATTCAAATTACAGCAATTTGTTTGCTATTCTTATGAGAATGGGTCGTCTGCATTACAGGCAAATAAAATTGGCATTACTAACCTTCATCCTGCATCATAATTCATATCCATGTTTGATCTTTGAACATCCTTCATTTGTATTCCATTCCTTCTATTTTGTTTGTTCTTAACAGTATTCCTGCTATTTTAGGGAGGGGATAAAAGAAAGAAACTACTTCTTCCTGTTTTCTCTTCTTGATAAAAATGTATTTGTTATGATATTTTTCCTCGTGGCGCACATTTTGCTTTATTCTCTCACTTTTTTGGAGGCTGAAATACCAGCAGAATTTTATAAAGTTTGGTGGGTGTCTGTCTGCCTTGAATCTAAAGCCATCTTGTTGGCTTTACATTTTCTCATGGTCTTTGTTTTCAGTGTGCCACTAGTGCTGGGATAGGATGGGGATGGAGGCCCAGAAATAGTTAAGTGAAAATCTAATAATTCTTATATAAATTATAATTAGTTAATGCAGATACATAGTCTCGTTTTAATATCTACTCCTAGAAAACACCAGTATAACTTTTCATTTCACACTTCTCCGACTCCTAAAAAGATATTTTGCTTGTCTTTTGGTGCTCTTTCTATTCTTTCTAATGTATGGTTAAATTGTCAATTACTTGATTCTTCATAGTTGCTATTTGTTAGATTGTCAAATATTTCTACTTTGCTTATTGATTTCAATATCAATCTTTTTCAAATCTAATATTTCAAGGGAGATTTTTCAAATATGCATTTCTTGAAATTGACTAGAGAGCGAAAGAGTGGTTATGGCATCCATATTGAGTACGGAAAACTCATATATAGATTGCATTTGGCAACAGTAGTTTTTTAGTTAAAATGTTTATGGCAATTGTCAATAGTATTTGGTAATATGGAGTCTTAATTAGCTTTTAAAATAGTTTTATATAAAAGGTTAACCTTATAATAGTTAGCTTAAGTTATTTAAATAGTTATCGATTAAATGCTATTAAAATAATTAACAGTTATTAAAACAGTTAATTTTGCCAAACAGGCTCGTAGAATATGTGAACATCTGAAAATTTCTATCCTGAGCTGAAATTAGCCTGGCATTATTGCTTTGTGCCATCTATTTGTAGGCTTGTTTTGATCTGTAGCTCTGTGTTAGCAAGAACTTTCGGCAAATGGGTAATCAAATGAGTCGGCCGTCTAAATCAATGCTCGGCAGACTAATTGTTGCTCCAATTCATTTCAAGTCAAAAGTAAAAACAGTGTTACAAAACGAACAGAAGTTTCCTGTCATATGATTTACGTGTCTGGATGTTATATTTCCACCTACACAACTTCCAATTTTTCCTTCTGCATCTAATTTTCCATGTGCCTAATAGAGAAAGCGATTTTGCGCCTAGAGACCCACACACGCTTCTTGTCGGAAACTCGACAGGGAAACCTAAATAAGAGAAATGTCAAATTTGAGGCGCTAAAAAAAAGGATGTAACCTAAATAAGAGATTATACCTATAATACAAAATAAATTGTGGAGGTAAAATTTAAAGTTAAGAACTCAAAAACGAATTTTCAAAACTTATACGCTCAAACTAAAAAGAAAAAAAAGGGAAAAAATACAGTTTTGTAAATGAAAATATTGAAAAAAAAAATGGACTTACGACAGTCCCATCTCTCCCCTGTGTCCATCATTGACAGGATGATTTCACTTGTTAGTTCAGATTCTGATTCTAAACATGGGATGAGGCCGATATGAATTTTAGGTTAGGTATTCCAATTACCACGTTTATGATTCTTATTTATGGCCATCCAAAATTGCATTTTTTTTTCCCTTTTTTTTTTTGCGTCCTTACATTTTCGAAACCATAGCCCTAGGACAGGGATATGGAAGTACAAAGAATTTAAAAGCGTGGGAGAACATCGGATTTAAGGGAGAGAGATGCTTTCTATACATCTACGAGGAATCTAATTTTACTCACTGTACTGTCGAATCAAATATTGGAAACTGAGTGACGAATAGGAAAATGTGGAGGGGAAGAAAATGTTCGTAATTTTTTTTCTTAAATGTTGAATTGGATAATGACCATATGACTTTGTATGAAGTGCACTGTAGCTTTAGATATTTATTTACTTTTTGGGTTGCCGTCCATGTGTCGATCCATTGAGCAATTGAGCATCTTTTAAGTTTTAAAAAACAGAGTTTGCATCATCATCACCGTTCAAGAGATAATATAAACACTAGAAGTGCATGCTTTAATTTAAATAACAATTATTAATAAAATAATCCTATTTGTAACCCATAATATTCTATTCATTTAATTTATTAATAAATTTAAATTTTATTTTGCTTTTATTAATTTTTTGAAGGAAACTTTTATTAGTTAATTATGTGAAAATTATTAAAAAAAATGTACTGTACAAGTGCTTTAATTCGTTTGATTTCTTATAGATCAATTCACGAATCAAATTAGTTTTAAAAAGTTTCAACTCGTAATGTTTTGTTTTTCGCGATTTGACTCACCAATGTATATATAACCCTCATACATTTATCGGTGGTGCAACTCAATCGACGTGTTTTAATTTATTTACAAATCAAGAAAAATCATAAATTATTAGTGATAAAAGTAAAATATTAACGCTCAAGAATTGTTATGAGGTATAATAATGTGTCTTCTGAAAATAGGTGATACAAATATTTATAGTATTATTCCTATTATAACTGAAGACATAAATGGTAATAAAATATTAAAAGAATCTTGGATATTAATTATATGATTAAATGAGTTTTAATATCTCTTTGAATGAATGTTACCTTTATTTGAACTGATTTGAATAACATCCGATCCACTATTTTAATTGCTCAATATAACTATTCGACCAATTCTGTTGCTCGGTATATTTTATCGACTGCTCCGACTATATTGTTCAGCACATTCTGCTCAGACTATTATATTATTCGACACATTCTGTTTAAATTATTCTGTTGTTATTCAATACATTCTGTTTAAACTATTATATTGTTCATCCAATTTCATTAATTTTTTCTACCAATTAGAATGAAAAGGTTAGATAAGGTTTGATTAAGACAAGTAGAAAGTAGAAAAAATTTTTCTAAAAGAGAAAAAAGGAAAAAAAATTAGTGGTGTAAAGAGGAGAAAGGCATTGTTGTTTGATTATGAGTTGGAGGATTATGATAAAATTAGGAAAGGAATCCTCTTTTTAAAATTTTGCATAAAAGAAGAAGAGGACGTGATAATAATATATTGTTATGGAGGACGGGATACTATTACTAAGGAATATGAATATATCTCTTTCTTTCTTTGTTTTTCCACTTCCAATCCCACTATTGAAAAGTAGTTTTAGGTGGGTGTCTCCATCACCATGACGGAGACTGAGAGCATGTCTCCACCTCCTTCCTCCATTTCAACGCCTCCGTCTCCTCCATTGGATACTCTCCTTCCTCCCTCCCTCCTTTCATTTTTTCAGTTTAAGTAAACTTTCTAAATCAATCCTCTTCTTCGGATGCCTATGATTTAGCAATTTACTATAAATGATCCAGACGGGTTGGTGAGCATTTCTTAATAATTTTTAGTAATATTTATTATTTTTTAAAATACATATATAATATTTTTATTAAATCTAAATATCATTTTATAATTTATAATTTATTAATAAATGTCAAACAGTTCTCTTTACTTCAGCTTTTATATAGATACAGAGGACATAAATCTATTGAGTTGGCCAAATTTGAAGTGAATCCTCCATTCATTAATCAACCCTATACGGACAGTCGGTCGAGGTGATGGGTCCACTAGGCTTGAGGGTACCGCCCTAAAGAAACGATATTGATAATTGAATAATTTTAGTATGTTAGTACAACACCATTAAACGTCCGCTGGAATTATTTGTCGCGCTCTCTTTGCATTCTTTCTACTAGCTGCCAATGACGTGGAAATTGGAATCAAATATTTAATCTCCAACTTTATTTTATTTTTATTAATACATTCAATTGCTATCTCTATATAAATACAATATCACTATCCACGATTCAGCCCTTCTGATTGATAACTAAATCAATGATAATGAGTTTTCATTTTATTATAACAACTTAGGATCTTCCATGATCTAGTGCCACGTGCCTTGTTCATTCTTAGAGATATTATTTTTATTATTATTATATGTAAATATTTTTTTAAGAGGATATTATGCTAATTAAAAAATGAATAAATAAATAATTATCAGAATTATCAAACTTAATTCTCACTTATCAAATCAACTTTTAGTTTTCCACAGGCCAAAAATAATATGATTGGGCTTATTTGCATAATCAAATCATTAGGTTCAAATTGCAATTTTGGCTGCCATGTCGGCTGTCGTTTGCTTCTATCATCACTTCAAGTTTGACTTTAGATGATGAAAGGCTAACAATAAAAACATAATAATTAAATACAAAGTAACCCTTTAATTAAATAATTAAAGATAGCTATCAATGTTTAATTTATTAATTGTTTGTATTAATTAATCAACCAATGAGTGCTAATCTAGAAATAGAATAATAACAAGAAAACGAAGTCAAAGTTCTTCCATAAAGCTGGCTTAAGGGCATTGGAGCAGTCACATACATATATATAAACCGCCCCACCCAATTATATTAATTAATAATAATTAACTATAATCAGAGAACATTAATTATTAATTATTAGTAAAAGACCTGGTTTAAGTCGAACCAACAAAATATCTAAGCCAAGAATGGACAGGCATTGGCTTCTCCACCACGAATTCGTCCACGCCTGCAAGATTATGAGTTTGATTTTCATTTTTTTTATATAAAATTTTAGCGTCACATAAATATTTTATATTGCCTTAGAAGTAAAGACAGGCTTTGACGATCGCTTCTTTTGAATGTTTCGTTTCTCATCATTGTTGATGTCAAAAAATAAAAATGAAAATTTTTATATTTTCAACGATCAGCTTAAATTATTGAATTATTAAACTGGACTTGAAATATTTAATTTGATTATACTAATCGTATTATAGTAAGTCTTCAAGTTCTAAATTAAACGTTTGAGATGAACTTGCTAGGCTCAAATAATCAATTCCTCGGTATTAAATTTTTCCTAATTTTATTAATAAAATTTTAAATATTTACTCTTTAATTTTAAATAACTTTAGCCCATACAATATAATTCTTACTCTTTAATTTAAAATCTTTATATGAATGGAAAAAATAATAAAGAAAAAACATTAATTTTCCGTCCTGACGTCATGTTCGAGAGGCGCATTTGGCTTTGGAATTTCTCTTATCGTGCCCCTTAATTGTGTCTCTTGCTCTCGTCCAAGGTATAACTTTTTTTTTATTTACAAATCCTACCCCTTCTCCTCCTCCATATATATATACTTGCGGGTGCATTAACATTTTACAACAAACTATTAAAAGCCAAAAGGAAAGTAATAAATAAGCTCCTCTCTCCTCGCTCTCAAATTGTGAGGCTGGAAACGGTGCCGTTTTCGATCTTAGGAATGACAAAAGTACATCCTAACGTCGCCGCCGCTCCCGCTATCGCCGCGGCGGAGGAGAAGCTGAAGGCCTCAGCTCACTTGGAGGCAGATGCGGTTGTTCTAACTGTGTGGAAGAAGTCTTTGCTTTTTAATTGTAATGGCTTTACGGTATTTGATAGCAAAGGAAACCTCGTATATAGAGTTGATAATTACATGGCCGGCTCAGGTGCTAACGGGGAGATCATTCTCATGGACGCCGGCGGCAAGCCTCTTCTCACCATCCGCCGAAAGGTAGTCGTCTATAAATTTATCAATCCGCCGCCTTGACTTTGAATTTAATTTCAATTACTGATTTAGATATGCATTTGTTTATCAGAGGCTAAGCTTGGCGGATAACTGGCTGGTCTACAACGGAGAAACGGCGGTTAATCCGCGGTTCTCGGTGAGGAAGAACGTGAACATCCTTAACGCGAAATGTTTGGCTCACATGAGTACTGCTAGTAATAACAAGAACAAACTCATGTACGAAATAGAAGGATCGTACGCGCAACGAAGCTGCGCCGTGTACGACGAGAAGAGGAGGAGAGTGGCAGAGATCAAGCAGAAGGAAGCAGTCGGCGGAGTTGCCTTTGGAGTCGACGTATTCCGGCTAATAGTAGGGCCGAAAATTGATACTTCCGATGCGATGGCTATCATCATCCTTCTTGACCAAATGTTTGGTTCTTCTAGACGCAAATGAAATTCCGCCGTATTCATAGATATATAATGATACAGAAATTCCGCCGCCACGTGCAGCCCATACTCTCTGTCGACACCTTTGTTAAGCCTTTTTTTACATTCAATCCCCAGTTACTTTCCCTTATATTTTTGTTTTTGCTTTTATTTATTTTGAATTTTGGTTTGGGGTCACTAGAGCTTGGTTTTTTCCTTTTAAATAAAAAACCAAGCTGCAAATGGGGATGTATATATATTCAACAAAATTGGCTTTTCCCCCCCCTTTTTTTTTTCTTTTTGTAATTCTCTTTCTGTGTTCTTTTTTTTGGATGGCTCTGGTGTAAGTTGGTGATCCATTTCTAATGTAATGGTATTTTTCTCATGCGGAGAACTTTAAATAAAAAAATACTATTAATTTGCTTAACTAATTTATTGATCTTGAATATATATCTCTTGGTTGTTGTCGAAATTGAAAGAATCGTGCCCCAACGAAATTGTAGAATTTTTCTCATGCGGAGAACTTTAAATAAAAAAAATACTATTAATTAGCTTAATTTGTTGAACTTGAATATATATCAAATATATTTTCCTCTTGGTTGTTGTCGAAATTGAAAGAATCTTATATCTGACGATTTTTCAACTGAGTTATTCCCGTTAAATATTATGTTATTTGAAAGATAGAAATATTTTTTTCTAAAATTTTTGGGCATAAGTTTGAACATAAAAAATTAATTGCACTACGCATGAATTCATGGAGGTGGAAGACAGTAACACAAAATTTTTCAAAAACTTTTTTTGTGATGAGTGTGGATTAAATTAACAATTTTTTGGCGAATAAGTGAGGATTGGACACGCAACATTCAGATCTTTTAGTCTAATGCTTTTCTTATTAACTATCTCACTCAGATATCTTCAAATGCATTTCATAACATGCAAATAATTACATTAGTTGGAAAATAGAGATATTTTTTATCAAAGTTTTAGGTAAATGTGTGAACGTGAAAAATTAAATATTTCAAATTATAATGCACATAAGTTTGGTGGAGGTTCAACATAGCAACATGAAGTTTTCAAAATAATAATCTTTTTTTTTTGCAATGAGTGCGGATAAAATATTTCAGATCTTCACTTTGACGCTCTTCCAATTGAGTTATCCTCGCTAAATATATTTGAATTCCAATTGAGTTATCCTCATTGGATATGTTTGAATGAAGCCCGTTGTGCCATTTTGTAATATTCAAATAATCACATTAATTGGAGGATAAAAATACTCTTTATCCAAGTTTTAGGTATAAATTTCAATATATATATATATATATATATATATATTTCAAATTGTAATGATGGATAATAATTACATTAATTGGAGGATAAAAATACTCTTTATCAAGTTTTAGGTATAAATTTCAATATATATATGTATATTTCAAATTGTAATGACGCATAAAAGATTAAATATTTTAAATTGCAATGACATATAAGTTCATAAAGGAGAAAGAGAACAACAAATTTATATTGTGTTGAGCGTGGATCGAACACGCAGCTTTCAAATCTTCAGTTCGACGCTTTCCCATCTGAACTATCCCTGCTAAATTATCTTTGAATAAGCATGTTCCTCTATTTCATAACATGCAAAAAATTACGTTATTTAGAAGATATAAATACTTTGTATCAAAGTTTTGGGTATAAGTTTGAACATAAAAAATTAATTGCATTACACATAAATTCGTGGAGGTGGAAGACAGTAACATGAAATTTTTCAAAAACTATTTTTGTGATAAGTGTGGATTATAATAACAATTTTTTCTACAATAAGTGAAGATTGAACATACGGCATTCAAATCTTTAATATGATATTCTTTTAACTGACTATTCCCTTTACATATTTTCGAATGCATTTCATAAAATATGAATAATTACATGAGTTGAAATATAAAAAATACTTTTTATCAAAATTTTAGATAAAAGTGTGAACGTGAAAATTTAAATATTTTAAATTATAATGCACATAAGTTTGTGGAGGTTCAACATAGTAACATGAAGTTTTCGTAATACTCAAAACAATCACGGTAATTGAGGATTAAAAAACTCTTTATCCAAGTTTTAGGTATAAATTTTTAGTGCGGTGAGCGTGGATCGAACACGCGGCCTTTAGATCTTCAGTCTAACGCTCTCCCAACTGAGCTATCCCCGCTATACATATTTGAACAAGTCCGTTATGCTATTTCATAACATATGAATAATTACGTTATTTGGAAGACATAAATACTTTTTATCAAAGTTTTGGGCATAAGTTTGAGAATAAAAAATTAATTGCAATCACAAATGAATTTACAGAGGTAGAAGCCGGTAACATGAAATTTTTTTAAGAATTACGTTATTTGGAAGATGTAAATACTTTTTATTAAAATTTTGGCATAAATTTGAACATGAAAAATTAATTGTGATTACAAATGAATTTGTAGAGGTAGAAAAAAGTAACAAGAAATTTTCCTAGAACATTTCTCAATGAGCACGGAGCATAATAGTAAAATTTTTGCAATAAGCATGGTTTGGACATGCGCCGTTAGATCTTCAGCTTGAATTGACTATCCTCGCTATATATCTTGAAATGCATATCATAACATGCGAATAATTACGTGAGTTTTCCTAATTGAGTATCAAAGAACAATAAAATATTGTGTAAAAAATATTATAGTGAAGTTTTAAACATAAATTTGAACGTCAAATTAAATATTTCAAATTGCAATTACACCCAAAGTTATTGCATAAACATCTTCTATTTGGTAAATTTTTTTTCAATGCTAATTATTAATAACAAAATTGCACTTAAAAGAATGAGATAAAAATTTGATATTCCTAGCGTGACTTCAACCTAGTCATCGTATATTTAGAAGTATGCACTTAGCTAGGCTAATGTAATAAATAAATTATAGTAGACCTTTCAAATGACTTGGAGCCCTAAAACTTAAAAGCCTCTGGACCGATTGAATCCCTCCCTTCCTGGGCTGGCCCATTACTTAAATAGGCTTATAGTAAACCTGTACCATGCCATGCCTATTGGAGAAAGATTTCAATCTCCAATAATTTTTTTCATAGACAAAATTAATTAAATTGAAATCAATATGTAGTAGATGGGAGAATTAGAAATTATGCAATTGAAGACAGTTTTGGGCAAATTTACCTTTTAAGTCATGATCGGTGCTTAATTGTATATGCATCCGTCACGTGTAGACTCAACCACCGCTCAACCAACCCTCACTCACTGACTACTTTTCAAGTATTATTCCAAACCGTGCGCGCGCATGCCTCCCTTGCTGCGCATGCTTTCTTTGCTAATATGACGTCACTGGTTTAGTTCTAAAACTAAACCAAAACTAACCTGGAAAAATCTAACCGATATTAGTAATTTGGTTCTAAATTGGACTCGAACCGGGAGGACACGGATTGATTTAAATATCTGTATTTGAAGTTGGAATTGGCCGAGATTGCAAATTATTAGAATCAGGCGGATTCCAATTTCACCCTCTTGGAACCACTGGTTCAATAAACCACTCACCCTAAACCCGTGACTGAATATCAGGTTTTGCTAAGAATTTTTGCTTGCTCGAAAATATTTTTTTATACATTAAAAAGAGTGTGTTAGGAATTGAATCATCACTATTCTATATTAATTTATAATTTGGGTGGTGAATTTTACGTTTTTATTTATGTGATTAATAAAAATAAAAAAATTCTACCACAAGGATGTGTTTGGTGTGGATTATAAATTAATGATAATAATAATTTTATGAATTATAAATATTAAAAACTATATTTTACTTTTTAAATTTGACTTTTTTTTATTTGGCCTGGATTATAAATTTATAATTATGAAAAAAAAATTAATTTCCGAGTAAATAATCGTAAACAAGGTCAAATTGAAGCTCGCTTTTGCTCTCTTATAAAAACCGTGACCCCGACCTAATAACTAACGGCGTTAAAGAAAATAACAGCTCAGATGGTTGCGTGATAAGTAGTTTGTAGAAAAGCCCAGGGGCTTATGCGATAATCGGAAGAATATTCCTTTACTCGATGGCCAAATAAATCACGAACATACTAGAAATGTCACGTGCGATAGACGAAGTGCTCGGTTATATATTTTCAAATGTCCACGCACAAACAGCCACGTGTACCTTAACCCTAGCACTGTTAAAAGCATACTATTATTAATACTGTAAATCCAACGGCGACAGTTCCTGATTTAGTACTTTAACCCACGGATCTATAGAAGTACTGGTTCTTGGTTTTCACTTTTCTCCGTCTCGTTGCTTGATTTTTGTTAATCCAAGGTCCTTATTCTGTGTCTTGTTTGATTTTGCTGGTCAATTCATTGGTAAGCTTTGGAATGCGATTGGGTTTGGACTGTTAGCTTGTGATTTTTTTGTGGTTTAGGTTGATATATCGATGTTTATGTAGGTATATTGTTGCTTGATTTTTATTGATAAGTTTTGATTTTTGAAATAGGAAGGAGAGATGGGGAGCTCAGGAGAATTCACGTGGAAATTGGCGGATCACCCAAAGCTTCCCAAGGGGAAGACAATAGCAATGGTGGTTTTGGATGGTTGGGGCGAGGCTAAACCCGATCAGTATAACTGTATCCATGTCGCTGAAACTCCTACCATGGATTGTTTCAAAAAGGTTTGTTTCATTATTATTAGTTTGTTATTATAATCTGTTTAGTAATTCCATTTTGGGGATCTATATTTGGTGGTTGAATTTGTTTACATTTCAGATCTTAAAGTGATTCGTTGATGTGTTAATTGAGACTGGTTTACCTGTATTTTGATGATGTAACTGATATTTGTTTCCGCTGCTTCCTTCATCGGTAGACTGCTCCAGAGAGATGGAGGTTGATTAGGGCTCATGGCAAAGCTGTGGGTCTTCCAACTGAAGATGACATGGGCAACAGTGAAGTTGGCCACAACGCTCTTGGTGCTGGACGTATTTATGCTCAAGGGTCAGCTTCTCTTCCCCTGTTTCTTAATTCATTATTTAGATTCTCTCTTGCAACCAAGGTCACCTTCATTCTTTTTGCACTATGGTGATGAGGAAGGTTACTTGGTATGTAAATCTCATGCATCTTAAATAATGTTGACTGAATTTATAGTGCTATAATTGAGTTTTAATAGGCTGTGATACCAGAGTGCATGATTTAGGCTGTCGCATTATCTTCATGAACTATATGGTGGGATTTAATAATAAATGTCAGTTTAAAATTCATTTAGGCTAAACTTTTCTTAATTTGTAAAGGGATCTCAAGAGAACCAGCTGTTCACTTAATCTGTTTTTTGGAGAGGTTATTAAATCCTTTCATTTGATGGATTCTGTATTTAGATGTTCAAAATTATAAACTACTTGATTCCCTTCTTAAAGGCCTTTATTTAGTGATATACGTCTTAATTGCTCCAAGTTTGAAAAGTTTTGTTGTTTTGGATGCAGTGCTAAGCTCGTGGACCTTGCTCTTGCCTCTGGAAAAATATATGATGATGTGGGATTTAAGTACATAAAGGAAAGTTTTGAAACTGGCACTCTGCACCTCATTGGCTTACTAAGTGATGGTGGAGTTCATTCTAGGCTTGATCAGTTGCAGGTGAGTTTTTGAGTTGATAGCTTGTCATTTCATTCTTGCCAGAGCTTCTTGTTCCCAAATGATTATGTTTATTCCTCATGTATTTTCCTGTCTTCCATGCAGTTGTTGCTAAAAGGCGCTGCTGAACGTGGTGCTAAACGAATCCGTGTCCATATTCTCACTGATGGACGTGATGTTATTGATGGCACGAGTGTTGGTTTTGTAGAAACTCTTGAGAAAGACCTTGAAAATTTATGTCAAAAAGGTGTTGATGCACAGATTGCATCTGGAGGAGGGCGCATGTATGTTACAATGGATCGTTATGAGGTATTTAGTACAGTTTTGACGAATTTGTTTCCACAATGGTTTTTTTTTTTTTTGTGGATTTATTTGTTTTTAAGTTTCAGTTTTACCAATTGACCTTGCAATCACATCTCTGAAAGAGGAAATGCTGTGGGTAAAGCAATAGGAAGAAAGGCCACCTAGGATCTAACAGAATTTGTTCCTTAGGCAATGGCCAAGTGCTATTGCCATCCTCAGTTATTCTGTTTCCTTTGGATCTAACCGAAACTGTTGTATCTGATCAAGCTTATCTTAATGTTACAAGGAGCATGCTTATTAGACCTGTTAAAGTCTGAGAGGGGTTAGGAAATAGCTAAAAGCTCATGTCAACCTGTTTTCTTTCCCAGCATACAGTTGTTATAAGTGTCAGTTCTTGTCTTCCTTCAGTGTTATGGATTTAGCAATATCATTGTTGGTAAAAATCTCAAGTTTACTTGCACAACTTCATTAGTTTATTAGCTAGAAACATGTGAACAATTCAATCATATGCGCCCAAAGTGAAGTAATGTTGAAATTGCATTTTGTAATAGTAAAATCATCAAAATTTTACAACTCTAAAAATTTTATTATTTTACGCCTTTGAGTTTTGCAATTCATTGTGTCAGTAGACTTCTTTTCGCTTTTAAACTTTTCTTTTAAAATGTTAAATTATTTATCAAATATGTTATATTTAGTTAATGATACAGTGAGAGAATGATAAATGTTTATTTGATGATGGATATGTGCGGATGCTTTATTTATCATTCCCGAAATATGTGTGCTGTACTCACTTTTAATGAATTGTTGTTATTCTGACATTTTAACTTTGAAATTTACATTTTTAAAAGTAAAGTTAAACAAATATTAAATTGCTGAATGGCTTTGTGGTTCAAGTTATTTTCTGATTAATGTTTTGGGTAATTGAATTATCACTTTTCCATTTATGTCTAAATTCTCTGTGGTCTTTTGCAGAATGACTGGAATGTTGTGAAACGAGGATGGGATGCTCAGGTTCTTGGTGAAGCCCCACACAAGTTTCGAAATGCTGTTGAGGCTGTCAAGAAACTGAGGGAAGATCCTAAAGCTAATGACCAGTACTTGCCTCCTTTTGTCATTGTTGATGAGAATGGAAAGCCTGTCGGCCCAATTGTGGATGGTGATGCTGTTGTCACATTCAACTTTCGTGCAGATCGTATGGTTATGCTAGCTAAGGCACTTGAATATGAGAATTTTGACAAATTTGATCGGGTTCGATTCCCTAAAATCCGTTACGCTGGAATGCTTCAGTATGATGGTGAGCTGAAGCTTCCTAGCCATTACCTCGTATCTCCTCCAGAGATAGAAAGAACATCTGGTGAATATTTAGTGCATAATGGTGTTCGCACCTTTGCTTGCAGGTAATCCAGCAGTACCAGTGTTTTCTTTTTTTTTATTTACAATTGTACTTCTTTTCTCATACAAGGAACAAAAGAACTGTTTTTCTCCTTTTTTATATTGAGGTGATTTTTGAGTTTGTTGGGATTATGACTGCATGCTATATCCGTACTTTGTTGGGATGGTACGGTGCTTTACATTCTATATATTGCTTATTCTACTTGGTTTTTAACTACTATAGTTGGTTAAAAAAATGTCTTCTCATTTGACTCTATTCTTGTGAGTTTTTTGGGCTTTGTAGTAGTTTAACCTATGGGTTTATTTGTTCAACAGTGAGACTGTCAAATTTGGTCATGTCACTTTCTTCTGGAATGGAAATCGCTCTGGTTATTTCAATCCAGAGATGGAGGAATATGTTGAAATTCCCAGCGATGTTGGAATTACATTCAATGTGCAGCCAAAGATGAAGGCTATTGAGATTGCAGAGAAGGCGAAGGATGCTATCCTCAGTGGCAAATTCCACCAGGTAATTATTGTACTTAACATGTGCTAAATGAGTAACGTGTACTGTATTCAAGCAGAACTAACTATTTAACAACCTGTTCTTTTGCATATTTATATAGGTTCGTGTTAACCTGCCAAATGGCGATATGGTTGGACACACAGGAGATATTGAAGCCACAGTTGTTGCATGCAAGGCTGCTGATGATGCTGTCAAGGTTTAATTGATTTTGATTGACTTTATTTTTCCGTTATTTCTGAGATTATGTTCTTAATTATTGGGATATTTGGGTTTTCAGTTGATAGTTGAATGGTGCTGATGCTAATGTGTGCCAATAGTTCTGTCTTTCATTTTTTGTTTCTTTGTTAATTTTCAGTGGGAAAGAAGTACTAATTGGAAAAAAAGGGTAATTTGGGATAAAGTGAAAGCTGTGTAATGGGATTTTTGAAAAGTTTTGGAAGAGTGTTCTAGATGGTTGCCGTTGACATTGTAGTAAAACAGACATGTGTGGCTGCATTTTTGCTGACCAGGAACTTTATGTTTGCAGATGATCATTGATGCTATAGAGAAAGTTGGTGGAATATATGTTGTTACTGCAGATCATGGCAATGCTGAGGACATGGTAAAGAGGGACAAGTCTGGGAAACCTCTTCTTGACAAGAATGGCAAAATTCAGATATTGACATCTCATACGCTTGAGCCAGTAAGTTTACTAGATTGATTTGTGCAAAATGATCACAACCAAATTTACTGAGATTTTCTATATTCTCACTTGTTTGGTTAGTCTGATTATGACGTTTGACTTCTCCAACTCTGATAATTTTTGTGCAGGTGCCTATTGCAATTGGAGGTCCTGGATTGGCACCTGGTGTCAGATTCCGCAATGATGTTCCCACCGGTGGACTTGCAAATGTGGCTGCAACTGTGATGAATCTCCATGGATTCGAGGCTCCTAGCGATTATGAGCCTACTCTAATTGAAGTAGTTGACAACTAGGAGTAATGTAAACCCAATAATTCAATTTTAGTTTTTTGCTTAAATTTTGATTGGCAAGCGGAAGTCTTACCATGGACGGCAAGTTAATAAGTCATTTTGAGTAAGCCTGCTGCTGGGGTTGGCTCCCTATTTTGGATTTCAGATACACACACGGTATACCCAGATTTGAATGGAGGTGTATTTATAAATTTTCTATGTTATTGTCATTGGTATTTGCATTTTCTTGCTTATTTTTGTTTTACTGTCTGAATTTCAAAAAAAAAAAAGAAAAATTCTGGTTTGATGTGTCCAGTGGAAGTAAAATAAGTGAAAAATAATCTGTTCACTTTTCTTCTAAAATAGGGGGAAAATTGGATTATAAAAGTGTATAATATGATATTTTGAAAATTCCAGAACGGCTTCTAAATTTGATTTATATATGAAAGTTTTTTTACATTTTCCAAAATATAAAAGATGGTGTATTCAATAAAAAATAAAAAAAGTCTAAAATTTCTTATAAATGAAAAATAAAAAGATAAAATAAGAATAATATTTAAAAAATATCAGATTTAGGAAAGTTTGATACCAAAATAAAAAGGTTAAAAAAAATAAAAAAGAAAAGAGAGAAATTAAAGAAAAAAAAGGAAAAACAGGAAAGAAGACGCTCCCAAGTCCCAATCCGAGCCGTCTGATGTAATGAGGTGTCTCTGGTCTCCCTCCTCCTCTAACAAATTTGAATTTCAAATTGGGGAGGATTCACTCATTTCCCTCTCCACAAAGAGACAACCGTTATAATAAAATATAAAATAGATATATGGGTTTCTATTCCAACGCAGAATAGAGAAGAAACCGCTCAGACACAACAGTAAGAGAAAGCAGCAGCAACAACGATGGAGAAGTACGAGAAGCTAGAGAAGGTAGGAGAAGGCACATATGGGAAAGTATACAAGGCCAAGGATAAAACCACTGGCCAAATTGTCGCTTTGAAGAAGACCAGACTAGAAATGGACGAAGAAGGCATTCCTCCGACGGCGCTCCGTGAGGTCTCTTTGCTTCAAATGCTCTCTCAATCTCTCTATGTCGTTCGCCTCCTCTCCGTTGAACACGTCGATGCTAATGCTCCTTCTAACGCCGCAAATGTCACCGCCGCCACCGACGATAATAAGGAAAATTCCATATCTAAATCTAATCTCTACCTAGTTTTTGAGTACCTGGACACTGATCTCAAGAAATTTATTGATTCTCATCGCAAAGGACCTAACCCTAGGCCTCTCTCTCCTGGTCTTATCCAGAGCTTCCTGTTTCAGCTTTGTAAAGGCGTTGCACATTGCCATAGCCATGGCGTTCTTCATCGCGATCTGAAGCCGCAGAACCTTTTGCTAGATCAGGATAAAGGAATCCTTAAGATCGCTGATCTTGGCCTCGGCCGTGCTTTCACTGTTCCTCTTAAGAGCTATACACACGAGATTGTTACTCTTTGGTATAGAGCTCCTGAGGTCTTGCTTGGCTCCACTCATTACTCAACCGCCGTTGATATGTGGTCCGTTGGTTGCATCTTTGGTAATCTTATTTTATTTTTTCTTTTGTTCATGTTTTATTTAATTACTCATTTAACGCAATTATTTTATTTATATATTTTTCCCATGTCTTTTGTTGTGATGTTGTTCGAAGAAATTCTCCATCCAGAATTTGTGATTTTGATCAATTTAGTTTCGTTTTGTGGTTTCAGCTGAAATGGTCAGACGGCAAGCTCTGTTTCCTGGTGACTCCGAGTTTCAACAGTTGCTTCATATCTTTAGGTATCGATTTACAAAAATTGTACTTTTGTTATCAGGTTCATTAAGTTTTTCAAATCATTTCTCTTCGGTACTACTTTAAGTACGTCATGGAGCAGTTTTACAAGAATGAAGATACTCTCTTTGTAATTGTTTTGTTTAGGGCCTTTTGGCTTAAAATATAAGGGCTACTTATTTCAGATGCTCAAAACTGATAATTTATCATATATCTATTTTCTATTCGCTGTTTTTTTTTTTTTCCCTAGTTCCCTTCCTATATCATTCATGGTTATAATTTCACTGTTTCTTTTTGTCCTGCTTTCCCATTGGAAGGTTGTTGGGAACACCGACTGAAAAGCAGTGGCCAGGAGTTACTGCGCTGCGTGATTGGCATGTCTATCCGCAATGGGAGCCTCAAAACCTGGCACGTGCTGTTCCATCACTTGGACCTGATGGTGTAGACCTTCTATCGGTAACTACTGGTTCTTTGACTGAATTTCACATCGGTGTACTTGTAGGAAAGGAAAGGCAATTCAAAGGCCTAGTTTTCGAAATTTTATCTGGAAGTTGTGAGCTTTCTGTTTGTTTTGATCTGAGGATTGATCTGGCACGAAACAAAGCATAAGAAGTATTTGTCCACGGTTAGAATTGTTATTATTTTCTCCCAACTTGGATAATTCTTGTGAGTTATGAGAACTTTGGCATATGACAATCGTTGAGGTTGCTATTTCTAGCGCCAATGGTGCGCCATTTGGCATGGCTGAAATGATATTATTTTCTAAATTACGATTAGAATATGCTAGTTTGTGGATTTTATAACTATTAAAATGTTGATGGCTTTGAAGGTAGAAAATTTTTGATTCATCATAGGCTGATAGGTACTGCAGTGGTCTAAATGTTGTCATAATTCATTACTCATTTCCTCAATCTAACAAAATTGGAATTGGAATGGGAGGAAAGAAATAAACCAGAGAACCTCTTTCTTAAGATGGAATTGCCATGTTCAGAAATTACATATTTGTGCTTACTGGGCCTGATTGTGCTAGCTCTCTGTGTTTGCCTTGGCTGGTCTCTGAACAGTTTTAATTCAGTGTCTAAATATTTTTCTTGTCTTTTGATAATGCAGAAGTTTCTTAAATACGACCCATCTGAAAGAATGTCAGCCAAAGCAGCCATGGATCATCCCTATTTTGACAGCCTTGACAAGTCTCAATTCTGAAGTTGCGCTGCTTGGCTAGAATTGTCATGTGATATATGACAGCTTTTGAAAGTAGTATCTTTTTTCTTCTTTCAGTGTGCTTCTAGAAAATTGCTTATGTAGTGAAGCATTAATCAATGATGCTTGCTTCATCATCTTGGTGATTTAACTAATTGAACTATCATATGATACTTATATAGTCTTAGCCATGGAACGTATGCATTGATTTCTGGATTTGCGTAGTTGTTTTTCAGCTTGCCAACTGAGAAGGATCGTCTACAAGGCTGTGTGATATGGGCTGTGTATCAAATGATATGAATTGAGGAAGGGTTGAAAATTGATTTCACTTTGCGACCTAGCATCGCACAACAGGGAGAAATTTCTGTCACTTTTTATCTGTTTGTAAGGTTCTTTCTTTTTATATTCTGAAGAAATGAATATTACAATGTGTATGCATTAGCGAACTGTTTGGTTATAACGTTTGAGTTTTTCAATTGCTCCGATTAACTTGTTCGGTGAACATGATGGTTAAATCGATAGTTTTCAGGCGGAATATTTGACGGTTGTTGTAGTTTCGTATCGCAATATCCAATTGCTTGTTTTATTAGTATCACCCACAAAACTAAATACTTTCTTAAAGGAAAAAACTCCTAAAATTAAAAGTATTTCCAATTAGAAAAATGAAGAAAGACAGTCAATGCCAATGGATAAAATTCATTAGTTGGCAAAAGTAAAACCTCAAATATTACAACCGTAAAAAGAAAACAGTCGAATTTAACTGCTGCTAAAAGCCATCAATACCCTCTCCATTTCCGCACTTCTCTCTCTCTCTCTCTCTCTCTTAGAGGATGATATTCAATTTTATTTGTCAAGAAAAATAAACAAATAAATTATTTTCTTTCCGCTTTTCGTGAGTTTTATTTCCTTCTGATGTCCTCAATTCTTGGAAGATTTGATAAATGTTCCAAGAAAGAAGAGAAAATTAGGTAAAAGGAAGTCAAGATTAGAGGAAGAATAAAAGAACAAGAGGAGGCAAGTGGACTCCTCTTTGGTGGAATGGAAGGATTGGAAGCCATAATACAAAGGCTTTTGGAAGGAAGGAATAACAGAGGGAAACGCATTCAACTTACAGAACCTGAAATTCGAAACCTTTGTCTCACAGCCAAACAAGTCTTCCTTCTCCAGCCTGTTCTTCTTGAACTTCAAGCGCCCATCAACATTTGTGGTATCTCTTTCTTCTTCTGTTATTTTTGTATCTCTTTTACTGCTTGTTTCAATTCAAAATTTTCTCTTGTTTACAATAAAATTTTTCCATTTTTGGGGGACTTTTTGAGTCTGCAATTTGTCCTTTTTATTTACCTTATAGTTGTATTCCTTGTGTTTCTTTTGAGCTAAGGATTTATGAGGATGATTATGGATATGCAATGCAGGTGACATACATGGCCAATATCCAGACCTCTTGAGACTTTTCGAGTACGGTGGGTTTCCACCAGACTCAAACTATCTCTTTCTTGGAGATTATGTAGATAGAGGAAAGCAAAGTATAGAGACTATATGCCTTCTGCTTGCTTACAAGATAAAGTTCCCAGACAAAATTTTTCTCCTGAGAGGGAATCATGAATGTGCTTCTATCAACAGAATATATGGATTTTATGATGAGTGCAAACGCCGTTTCAGTGTCCGTCTTTGGAAAACTTTCACTGAATGTTTCAATTGTTTACCGGTGGCTGCAATAGTTGATGACAAAATTCTATGTATGCATGGTGGACTGTCACCAGAAATGGAGAGCATGGATCAAATTAGAGCCATAGAAAGGCCAATTGATGTGCCTGATCAAGGCCTTCTCTGTGACCTCCTTTGGGCTGATCCTGATAGAGATACAAAAGGTTGGGGTGAGAACGATAGAGGTGTTTCTTATACCTTTGGAGCTGATACAGTTGCTGAATTCTTGAATAAACATGATCTTGATCTCGTTTGCCGAGCCCATCAGGTATTCTTCCTACTCTATTCTCAATCTTCTATTTCTGTATTCTTCTTGCTTCTTGACATTCATGTTAAAGCAAATTGTTGAAAATGGTTAACAGGTAGTTGAGGATGGATATGAATTCTTTGCAGACAGGCAATTGGTTACTATATTTTCAGCACCAAACTACTGTGGAGAGTTTAACAATGCAGGTGCACTCATGTGTGTCAATGAAAGCTTGCTTTGCTCATTTCAGATTCTCAAGCCCTGGAAAGGAAAAGCAGGAACTCCGGAATAGTGTCCAAGCGAACAGAGAGGCAACTCTTGTTCTTAGTTAGTGAACAAAAATTCAGTTTCCACTTGAAAACAAGAGTCTATAATATAGGTTGAGTCATGTAATTGAGAGATTATCAGAAAGAAAGCGTGTATGTAAAAATACCTTACGGGTCCAAATTACAACTGCCTTGTTCCTTTGAATCAAATAAGTGCATATTCCCCCTCCCTTTTGTACCTTCAAGTTCATATCCTGCTTGCAGAAATTTCTGTGAATAGGTTTCAGGCATTTCTTACAGAATGCAGCAGTCACAGACATGTCTTGTGTTGCATTACCTTTTTTTTTTTTTTGGCCGAATATACGAATTGATTCCTTAACTTCAGAAATAAATTTTATGACACTCCAAAATTCAAAATCGATCTTATACCGTGCTGAATTTGATGAGAGTTTTTTAATTTCATGTGCGAATAATTAATTTGATAAGTGACTAGTGTAACTCTTGTAACAATAATTTTCACATTTGTAACTATTTAATAAGAATTTAGTCAATTGAATTTTATAAATTTAAACATTTAATAAGTCAATCAAAGTATTTAATTGGTACAATTTTATAAATTGAAGTAATAAATAAAAAAATTGAGGATGCCACAATATTGAAAGGGGCATTAGGTTGCCGAAATCTAGCGAAAAAATGGATCATGAAAATTAAATTCTCATGTCTAGTTGGTATTTTCTAAGTAATTTTCGGAGGACAGTCGAATCCCGGTGTCCAAACACTACCGTAATACAATATATAGATGGCGTTTTTTGCATATAGACTTGGAATCCCCAACTAATATACATATACAGGCTAGGCATAGCCCCAAAAGACCAATCAATAGCACTGAAAAATGGAATGATTCCTAGCGATTCCAATTTCACCTTGCAGCAATTTCACTTCCATTACCTTCTTTACACAACATCAAACTGCAGTAGAGACAGATGATAGTTAACAAGCAAACATAATGCTTGCTTCACAAACAGAAAAAAGAACACAAATTGATGTTACATGTGGGCATAATCTCAAAAAATCTTAATGCTTCAACAAACTTTAACCTCTTCCCTTGCATCTTAATCAGACAGCCTAAGAACTACCAAATGTAGATCTAAAAAGCAGCTAAAAAAAACCTGATGGTACAATCCATTATGAAGGTGAGACAGGCATGAGAGAATATCCTGAAGCCATTCTATCTGCAGGCAGAAGCAAAGGCAGGCGTGACAGAACACCCTCTGGCTGTGGAATATAGCACCAAGATCAAATTTGATGATAACTTGCTCTTGAAGTTGCCATATTTGAACCAGAAAATGTCTATTAACAATGCAGGGGCATTGCTGGTATAACAGGATCATCCTTGGCACATGTTTATAGCATCTAGATACAAAGTAATGTTCTCTACGCTTTCAATTAGACCATACATGAACCAGCCCAAACCTATTACCAGTGTAGATCTCATTCCGCTCCTCGTCATAGAAAAGTGCAGTTATGTCTTCCAATGCCTCAGCAACTGTACTTCTCATAGAAGACTGACTCTGCTTTGAGCTACTGCTGCTGGACCCACTATCACTTTTGGGGCTGCCATTGCTGGCATTTATTTTGGCCAAGCATTTTCCTGTCAAGATGTTGCTGATATTGATCGAACCAGCTGCATCAAAAAAGCAAACTATGACATGGAGCAACTCCACTCGTGCATAATGTTCTCTTCACCACATCACAGTGAAGACAACTGCCAAATAGAATTTGAAATAAAAGAGGCCCAATTTGATGCTTGAGAAGTTGGACAAGAACAATATTTAATAAGTAAAAAATTGAAGGAACACATAATCATGAGGAACCTTTAATGTCAAATTATAACCCTGACCAAAAAATTAATAAATTTACACCGACTTCGTTCCATTTATACAGCTTTAGAATGAAATATTCATTCTCTAAACCAGCTTAGATAAATATCCATTGGCTAAGACACTTAAATTGGGCCAGAAAAGAGAGAATAGTAGACAGTGGACTGGAAGTTGGCAAAGTTACTTCACAATGAACCAAAATCCTGACCCACCAGTAGGTTGTCAGTAACAATAAGGTAATAAACCCATCAGACCTACTGATGCCCCAGCCCCCAGGCCAGTTCTAAGAGGCTTACTTGAGCAACAAACATATAACTTAAACCATTGGGATTTTAAATAGTATTAAACAAAAATTTTACCTAAGTATCTATTAAGATTCAAAACTTTAGCAATGACCAGGTTATCCAGGTGGATTTTCCCTATATTGATGCATTCTGCTCTATGTCTAATGATGCATCCTTCAGTAATAACAGAAAATTATCATTAAAAAGAGTGCAATAATTCTGAAAGCCTGATCAACTATAATGATGTTCAAGTCAGAAAGAATCAAGCGATCTACCAGCTCAAACCATAAACTGTTAAACATTGATACTAGTTGTCTACCAGAAGGGAAGAGGAAAAGTTACCGCTTCCTTCCATCCACTGGTCTTCGGATTCAGCTTTGCAGTAAGAAATAATAAGATCCTGATCACTTGTTATATATATGTTATTCGTATTACAATCAGGATGCCATAACAGGTGATCTTCAAATGAAGTTACAAGCTCCCCACGAAAATTCCAGACAGCAACAGTTCTATTTCTGAAAGTTAAGAACAACTGATTCTCATAGAGGAAGATAAATGCAGAGGGAGTCATAAACTCAGTTCTGCTAACTTCCATTAGCTCTGCATTTCGAACCTGCATAACAGGAAATACAGTTAAAGGCATAAAAAATTATCAAGGTGGCGAAAGGTTCCCTTGAATAGACACATAACTTACATCTAGAATCTGGAGATTCTCATTTTCCTGCTTGACAAGAAGCTTTTCATTAAATTGTTCAATGAAGTCCACCTTCTTATTTCGATGAAGTAGATGGTTGAAGGCTTTGAGAACTGTGCCATCTTCTATTGATAAAATCTTAAGAGGAACATGGCTAGTTGCTCTATTGAAAATCAACAACATGATTCCCGGACTGATGAAGGAAATGAAACACATTAGTAAGGAAATAGATTGAAAGTAAAGCAGACTGAACAAACCAAGGGCCAAAAGATGGTACAGGTACACATTTCAAAAATCAATAAATTTTGGTAACTAAATGTAGAAATATATGGCATTATTATCTGAAAGTCCAGAAGGATATCGTGGATGTTAGGAATAACCACATATGAAGACAGCCATGATGAACATGATTAATTGCAATGCATCTGTTCTTGCCAAAGATTAAGAGAGTAAGGATTACTTTATAGCCATATG
Source organism: Jatropha multifida (assembly GCA_948099535.1). Lineage (NCBI taxonomy): Eukaryota > Viridiplantae > Streptophyta > Magnoliopsida > Malpighiales > Euphorbiaceae > Jatropha > Jatropha multifida. Next base: position 88,491 of record CANUEX010013624.1, read on the forward strand.
TTCCTAGTACTAAAGCTCCATTAAAAATGAAAAACTGATCATGAGACTGAACATGTGTCAGCACATCATACACTTCAGTGAAAATAGAGATGTGGAGAGAAAGATTACCTGATTTTGATTTCTTGTACATGTTTATCCGATATAGAGTACAGCATGGTATAGTTTTTAAGGTCAAAAACCTTGTATACGCTGAAACATAATTGTTAATTAACAAAGCATTAGAATTGGTAAAAAGAAAGAAGAGGTTACGCTACATGCACAGGAAAGTTACCTGTCTTGTGCAGAGTAGGTCAGAACCTTTCCATTAACATCATCAAACTCTACAAACCCGGGCCATTTCAAGGATTCAGACTCAAAAAGAGCAAAACCAGCATCTGGCTTGCCCCTCCTTATGTACCTAAATACAATTTAGTACATACAATAATGACTTTGGCAGTCACACTGGAAAGAGATATATGGAACAAAAAGAAGAAATTGACATACTCAATTCTTGTTGATCTGCACTTCAAAGAGCTGAAATTGTCTGAAGCATAAACTGAAACTGTGATAAGTGAATCATTGTTCTTATTATAGAACAAGCTTCGAATGACTTCATCAGGACTCACATTTAAGAAACATATCCTCTGATTTGTGTCTGCATTTAAAATTGTCAGCAAAAGGATGAGATTCAGCCATCTTCCTAGGAAATTTACGTGCAAAAAAAGATACTTAATGAATAATGATACTTAATATAATAAAGATCCTTAATGAATAATGATACTCAATATTTCTGTTATTACCTCTACTAAAAGCTGCACACACACCAGAATGTGCAAGGGCAAAGACAATATCTCGTGCAGCTACAATCTCAATGACTTTAGTTCTCTTCATCAAAAAGGGAAGCACCACTGAACAGTGGCCCTTGGGGTCATGGGTATCATACTCTTCCTAATCAAAGTAAACCAAAAGAGAGTCTTACTTGAAACTAAAAACAATAATAAAAACCCAGGACATTCCACGCCATGTCAAAGAGATGCAGGAGTTCATAACTCATAACTTTCTCTTCTGATGCACACCATTTTTATGAGCAAGCAAAATAAACAAATACTAACGAAAAATAGTTCCGCATTCAGCCTGTTTATCCAGTAAGTAATTTGAGAAAAATCACACTTGGGCTAGTCTAACTTTTCCCTAGCTTAATTTGGTAAATAACTAATAATTGTTCATCAGTAACACAAACAAACACATTCAGACTCCCAGTACAGAAATTCAGTGTGATAACACAATAATGAACAAGAATCAGTAAAAATTCAGCTCATAAACAGGAATCAGCTTTTAACAACAATTAAGTAATAGCAAGAATATATTATAAGTTGTAGAGAAATTTCAAGGGCTTCAACATTAAGCAAAAACTTCATTCTTTTTTTTTTCTCTTTCAACATAAAAAACGATGTTTACCCAATTAAATAGATTAGTGCAGGTCGAAGAAAAAGAGAGAAGATACCATCAAACGCATATTGCGAAACCTCTCCTGGGCATTGCTCATACTAAAAGCGCGATCTCGCTTAGAAGAAATCTCGCGTCTCTGTAGCTTCTTAACGGTGTTAACAAATCCATTGGAGCGAGGTCTTTTCCTCGCCAATATCCTCCTTCCGGAGCACGGCCTTGGATTCGCCGATATCCTCCGTCCTTCCATCCTCGGATGAAACTGTTATTCCACCCCCGACGGAACAGAGAGACGGAGGAGACCTTTATTTTTCCCTCTCTACCTCAATCTCTCAAACTCTCTCCACCTTTGATATTGATTCGATCCTACTAACAAAAGCCCTAAAATATAAGAAACAAAGAAACAGCAACTCACTACTCAAACTCCCTCAAACCCTAAATTACAGAAATTGAAACTAGCAAACAAGAATGGATGTCGATTAATTTAGCAGACAAAGCGCTCTCTTTCAATCTCTATCAATTGCTGGCTGTTTGAATCAGCCACAAGTGTTTGCCTATGAGAGATTAGGAGACTGTGGAGAGGAGGAAGATGGATCTCTACAACTTGTTATCAGGTTTTCATTTTTCTTTTCGGCCTGTGAGAGAAGTACTAACTGCTGTTTGCCGGTGAGAGATTATATTTCTTTTTTGCCTATTAAATTTAAATTTTGCTGAAAAGAAAAAAAAAAAACCAACAGCTGCGGGTAAGTATTTCATTCACTTTAACTTTCATATTACTTGTAATTAAGTTATTAAGTATCATCCACTAAATGTTATATTTCTTTGGTAAGAATGCGAGATTTAATCTAAGTTCTATTATTTATTATCGTATATTTATTATTAAATTATATATGTATTTATTATTAAATTATAATTTAATTTATATAATTTTTTCATATAATTTATTATTTTATAATCTTTCATATTGTGAGAATATTAAATTTTCTCTATAAAAAAAAATAAAAAATAAAACAACACTAAACGACCTTTTCTTTTCCAAAAGTGGATCTGCAATCTGTTTTTTCTTTATTGAGTACCATTTTTAATTAGACCACAATTAAGTTTAAATTGGAAATTCTGGAAATAATTGTAGTATTTGGTAACCAAAATCGAACTTTTAAATTGCATTTATTTATTGAAAATAAAATTAAATCTATCTTATTTCGATTTAATAATATTAACAGTTAGTTTTAATTTATTCTTCTATCTCTAAAATTAAATATTATATTGCATTTTGATAATATAAATGCATTAATAAAAATAATAATAATAAAAGAAAAACAAATTTAATGGGAATAATTTAGAGAGCTTCAACATCAATTTCATTTAATCTTTGACATATTAAAAAAATAAGAATTTTTTTTATCATGTCAGATTAGTTTTATTACATATTGAATTCAGAAGAATTTTTATTATAAATAATAACTAGCATCATTACTCGTGGTATGCGGAATAATATTAAAAAATAAAATATTTTTTTATGACTTTCACATAAATACAATATAAAAATTGGACAGTTGATATGAATACAATATTGTCACGACCCAAAACCGTGGGCCGGACCGGCACTAGGACCTAGGTAAGCTTAAGGCACCCGAGGCCCGTAGTAAGCCTAAACTATCACAACTCATCCCTATTATCATTTGACTATCGGAATAGTAAGCCCATATTA
>CANUEX010013630.1:0-13961 GCA_948099535.1 Jatropha multifida
AAAGTTTAAATCAAGCATAGAAATCACAAAGAGCATGGTGTCCTTCACCAAACAAGGGTTCAGCCAACCATGGAGAATTAAGGGGAAATGGTTTCTTTCCAAATTAATTCCATAAACCTAACCTTTGTTGTGTTCTCAGGCTATAACTGAAGTTATAGGACCTCAAATTGAGTGAAACTTAATTTATTAGAAATATAAGATAAAATGATATAGATTTCATGAAGGGACCATAGTCCAGATCATTTTCTAAGAGGGTGAAAGAAACCCAAGAACATAGACCAACAATCCAAACACGATTCAGCACAACCAGTTTTGGTATAGAAATCATAAGTTGAGCTATAGGTATTAAAATTAGACACAAGAGGATGATTTAGAAAGATAAGAAGTAGAAATACAACTTTTATGAAGAACACATGATATTGTCTTGCCATTTTAGTGGCCGAAAGGGATAGTCAATTCGGATATATAAGTGAGACGCCATAACAGAACTAGTTTTGGTATTTAAATCATAAGTTGAGCTACAAGTATTGGAATTGAACATAAGAGGATGTTTTGGAAAGATAAGAAATAGAGATACAACTTTCATGAAGACGTCAGAAGCAAATGGAAATTATAAAAGGGTCAAAAATGACTTCCAGTCCACCCTAAGTACACCTATAACATCAAAATTCATCAAAAACCTAAAATTTAAAACTTAAGAGAATGAAAGGGAAATTAGAATATTATTGCACTAACCTCTTTTTCAATCTTAAACAAGCTTAAAAACTCTATCCTTGGGCTTTCCCCTTGCCTTTATGAGAGGATTCACCAACCTCTCCTTTAATGGCAACTTCAAATCCAAAGCTTAGGAATTCCAAATTCAAGCTTCTACCACTTATTTCTTAAGAGAATTCACTATTCTATGATTTAATTGGGTTATTTAGTGGTATTTTTTGGAAGAAAATGAAAGAAAATGGAGGAGGAAGAAGAGGTGAAAATGGCATGGAAGATGGAGATGAGAGGAGAGAGAAGGTGTTGATGACTTAAGTAGCAAGGTCAAACTTTGCTACTCATTTTATGCTAAATCAATGGCCAAGATCAAGTCCTAGGTAATCTCATCCAATGGCTCTAAATATTCCTCAAATAATTCTTTTCTAAATATTACTTAACTCTACAAATTAATTAAATTAACTTCTCAAAAATAATTCACCATTTATTCCTTAATATACCACAACAAAAATAATATTCCTTAGTTGCCGCAATTCTCCGAAAATATTCATAAAATATTCTCTACCTATCTAAATCATGCAAACATGCTCTAAAAATATTAATTATAATATTAGACACATGTAGTAATTTTTCCGAATCGAAATAATACCATGTCCCGGACCAATGGTACTATTCATAGACCGGTAAATTACTATTATCGACACTGAAAAATAGTCCGTTACATTCTCCAAACAGCAACTTAAATTGCAATGCGCCAAACACAGGCATAAAAAGTGAAGTGTGCTAAACTGCGGTGTAAAGTTCTGAAATGCTTCCCTTGGAGAGGTTGTCCTTTCAAACGGGGCACCACGATTGGATGACTTTGAGTATAGGGGCATGAAATGGCGGTGTAAATTACAATTCATTGAACAACAACGTAAAAGTGTAGTCTACTAAACAATAGTGTGAAGTTCTGAAATGCTCCCCTTGGGGAAATTAGCATTTCGGACGATGAGCCATGATTGGACAACTTTGGGTGTGCCACGACTGGATGGCTTTGGTTGTGCCACGATTGGACAAATTTGGGTGCCAGGACTAGACAACTTTGGTTGTGCCATGACTAGATGGCTTTGGTTTCCCCACAACTAGACGGCTTTGGTTTCCCCACAACTAGATGGCTTTAGTTACGCCATGACTGGATGACTTTGGTTGAGCCACGACTGGGCAGCTTTGGTTGGAATGGACCTTGCTGGGGATCTTATCGTTCTAAAATGGGACAGTTCATTAAGCTGATTCTGATGGGGAATTTTTTCTTTTGGGCATCAAAGCCTGGGGTGTTAGCTCCACTTGGAAATTCCTGCAAAATTGAATTTTGTAATAAAAAAAGGAGGCCTTTTTGCTAGTGATGATTAGAAATCTCGCGATTAGGCCTAGAAAGATGTGCATGTGTGTTACATGATAAGAATAAGCAATTTCACTTGGGATTCAATGTGTGTGTGATCATGTGTGAATCGGTGCAACATTTTGTCGCGTTATGCAAAATAAGAAGACTCACTAGGGAAGTGTGGGTCATCATGTTACGACACGCAAAATGAGGCAACTTGCCAATGATTACATGAAACTGTTTGTGATCTTATGTGAGTTAATGTAAATTTATGGAATAATGAGACTCATTGGGGAATTATGGGGCATCATGAGTGAATTTGTGTGTATTGTCAAAAATCGTGCCATGGCATGAAAAAATGAGGTAATCCACTAGGGATTTATGGGGGGTTGTGATTTGGTACATATTCATGGGACATCACTATGACATGTCATATGAGATGACTCATTAGTGAATTACTAGGGCTCTATGTGTAAATTTATGTGTGTTGTTGAAAATTATGCCATGGCACGCGAAATGAGGCAAGCCATTTTGCCTCATGTGATTTTGTATGTGCCTATCCTTATGTATATGCACAAGATATTTTTAAAATATAAGTTTTTTGTGTGTTTTGAATCTTATTAAAAACCGTGTTGTGGCATGCAAAATGATGCGATTTAACTGTGGCTGATGGTGCATAACTTTGGCTTGTCCGTTGATGATTTGTCAATGAAGTAAGAGAAGTAAACACTAATGTGGAGTAATTTGAACAAACCAGGCCAATAAGTCGACATTGGGCTTTGAGCCCATTGTCTCTATATAATGAGGAAAGTGACCTCATTCACTCTTTCTCTCCTCCTTTCTTCTTTAAACTCTCTCAAAATCTTCTCTCTTTTTGTGCTTTTTGTTAGATTTCGCAAATGTTAGTCGAAGACATCTCTAATTAGCTTCCTAGAGACATTGTAGTCAAGCCCATGGCCCAGGATCTGAGTCAGACTGTGAAATTGCGAGAGTTTATATCGAAAGTGGGCATGAATGTTTGCCTGCAATATGATTCATCATATCACTTGTGTCAAGGCATAGCCAAGGTATTTCATCACTTTCTCTTTCATTTTCCTGCATAATTATCACTAAAAATACAATAACATTAGACTAGAAATCAAGAATTAGGTTAGAATTTACCTGAAATTGAACTTTAGGCTATTTAGGGTTATGTCAGACCCGTCTTGGCGAATCATACGCTTATAGCGTGCGCTATGAGTGTGTGGCGTGATGCCTTGCTTTGTTGGCATGGTGTCTTCCCTTAGATTGTTGCACTTTTGGCATGGCGCCTTCCTAGGTGCTGCGCCTTTGGCGTGGCGCCATAACCTAAGGGCGCTGCCCCATCTTTAAGGCTAGCACCATTTGAGGCTATGTGGAACCATTGTCTTGCTATCTTGCCTTTTTTGCTTTGTTTTGCATAGTTGTTAGCCTGTACCTGCATCATACATGTAAAATATATTGGAATATGCTATTCTACCATATTAATGGGCTTACCTCGGTTTTGTTTTTGCAGGTGAGTGAAAGCCATAGGAAATTCGGTAGTAATGCCTATGTAGTGGGGGAGTGGTTTGATCGCCTGCCTGAGCGAGTGCAAGTCTGCATTTGGGAGGCAAGTTTCAGATCTATTATTAACATATTTTCACGGGTGTGGGTGCACTCATCACCTACTAGTGTCCTCACTCTTATGGAACACTGGAAGGACTCTACACATAGTTTCCATCTGCCTTTCGGTGAGATGACTATCACTTTGGTTGATTTCATTGTTATCATTGAACTATCTTCCAGCAAAAGGTCAGTTGTTTTTAATGACAGATTGAGGACCTTGAACTCCTGACTCCTGCGTGATAGCTTGCGAGCTGCCACTGGTGTAGAGCCTGTCATCACTCATGATAGAGTTAGATACAATAGCATCCACTTATTGTATAGGGAGATGTCCCGTGAGCAGGTTAAGAGGATGGACATGGATGTAGTGGCTCGGGCTTATCTGTGGTATTATACCATTTTTCCAGCAAGTAACTGGGATTAATGTAATTGCATTTTTGCCCCTTTTCTTTTTCAATCAGTTGGCTTTTTTTAAAGCCAAACTTAATGCAAGTAGGCTTTTTTTAAAGGTGAGATTTATTTTGCACTTTCACATTGATTTGTGTTATCAGGATCAGATTTTTATGATTTAGGATGGGTCACAGTTTTGTATAGCTTAGCATTTTGGGAAATTTTAGTTTTGAATCTAGTTCTTGATGGTGAAATTTTGTGATTCTTGCTTTTTGTTAGTTGTTTGGTTGCCAGGAATAGAGGAATGGAATAGTTTGCCATGTTTCACAAAAGACATGACAAAAAAAATTATAACCTTTTAAGTAATTGTTTTAAGCTTTGTTTTTGGAGTACAAATGGTTTAGTTGAACTGCAATTTTTATGGACGTAAGAGATAATAGTAGTCTTCTAGCATAAAAAAATCAATTTTGTGATTATGTTGATTTTTTTTTAATCTAGAAATTTGATTTTATTAGCAGTCATATTTGCTAATTTTTACATATTCTGTGACTTATTAGATATTGTTTTTATTTTTCCTAATTTCACTGACCTTTTCTTCATTGTCTAAATGGGCAATTGGTATTTGATACCAAGATTGGCCTTATGAACTTGTTGCAATTATTTCCCTATAATTTGATGATTTTTTTTTTGCAAATAATATAAGTTTTCATGAATTTTTTTTCACTAATTGTGCAGAATTAGGATATTGGGGGAAATGCAATTTCCAGCCTTTTAATTTTATGGATTATTCACTGAATCATTAGCTTATTTGTTTCCCTTAGTTTGATTTTTCATTATATATCAATTTTTCTATTTGCTGCATTTTGGGAGGAAGCAAATTTTCATGTAAGAAAATAAGAATCATGAATAAATTTATAGATTGAACTATTGGCAGAATTAGCTTACCTCTACTGCTCTTTGCTTTGTCAAATTTTATAGAATTATTCTTCTTAAAAAGAATTCAAGACTTTTATGCATATGCAAATTGATCTTTATTTCTTTTTCAGGTGTCTCAATTTGGATATTTGTTGTTTTAAATGCATGAAGCATGAATTTTGTATTTCTCCTATTCACACATGGACAAAACTGGAGTACCCAAGCCTTATAGGCTTGGAGACTAATGCACTAGTGACATATGTTCCCTACAGGTCAAAGCTTAAGTGTGGCTATAAATTTTGCAACCACATTTGTTCTATCACAGACGTTCCTGACCATGCTATGTCACTTCAAATACGGGACGTTCTTAGTCTATGCTGGTTGGATAGCCCTGATGACATTATTTGTTGTATTTTTCTTGCCGGAGACAAGAGGAATTCCTCTGGATTCTATGTATCAAGTGTGGGAGAAACACTGGTACTGGCGTCAGTTTGTTCAAGAGAAATTGTAGGCAAAAGTTTACTTTACAATTATTGTTTTAATCTGTTTATAGCCTTTATGGGAATAACATTATGTTAAGACAGTGTTGGAAAGCTTAATTATATTTTTTACAGTATAATTGACGCCAAAACTCAAGATTTGATATGTATAATTGTGTAACACCTACCGCTGAATCTCAGAGGACCTGACGACGAGCGCCACATCAGTGCCGGAGCACCATTTTATCTTATTTAATATTTTTAAATCATGTATTAGAAGTAACTAAGTTTTCATAATGAGGTAAGCAAATAATTTTTAAAAACAAAAATTTAAGGAAATTCCTACCAAAAATCCGTAAGAGTTTCCTTTAAAAATGAAAATTGCCAAACGAATGAAAAACAAAGGACTTCCAAATATAATCCTCTAAACCCCAATACTCCAAAATCGACACAAACAGGATACGCAACACTTCTAAATATTCACATAACACAATCTTAGGTACTATCACATTATAATACCATCCATTCTCAAAATAAATTACTAATAATCATACACTTAGAATTCATATAAAAATGATATTTCTTAATTAATTACATATTTCATTAATTTACAAACTCAATGTTTACAACTTCTTACAATACTTTTTGTACATGCCATAAATACATTCTAATACATATCCTACCCAAAATAAGGTATTCTTCTCTGATGCTACGCCCCCAGTCTTTGTATAGTATCCACTATTCTCAACCTGCGTATGATAAAAATCAATGCGCTGAGAATAAAATTCAGTGGTGCTAAATAACTTAAAAATACCATAATGAGGTTGTCTAAGCAACAAACTTAAAACACTTAAATCAAGTATAAAAATACCGAAGGTGTACAATTCAAGTTAAATATTCCGAAAATCATAAATAAATTCATTCTTAAAAGTAAATTCATAGTTTGACAAATATAAGAAAAATTTTATAAATACCATATATTTCCATTTTCCTTTATAACAGAACATAATTTATTCTTAGTTGAGGGCTCATACGTATACTAAGAGAAATATAATCAAATTTGATTTCATAGATATAGATTTGGCCTGTCAAAGCGCCACCGGATGTGGCCTGTGAAAGCACCACCAGAAAATTGGCCTGTGAAAGTGCCACCAAATAACTGGCCTATGAAAGTACTATCGGATGTTTCCTGTGAAAGCACCACCAGAGAATTGGCCTATGAAAGCGCCACCGGATAATAAGCGTGTCCGCTTATTCAAAAAGGCATCTAGAGCCTACCATATGAGCATAGTTTATAATATAACATAGAGGCATCATAACCGGAATAAATTTCATCTTACCATATTTCAACCATGCATACTTGAGCCCAAGACAAATCCATTTCTTTACATAATATCTTAAATCATATACAAGATTCCTTAGCAAAACATTTCAAAGCTTAAACATTTTTACTTCAAAATAACTTAACTTACGACTTCAAATATTATCCAATTTTCATACTTATACTTATCAAATATACATACTCAATATATCATTAAATTCATAAAACCAACTTAAAGAAAGAAAAAGAAACATAAGCCAAGCCTTATCACCATTAGGTGGTTTGGCCCTTCCTTGAACACAAAGGGAGAATGATTCCCTTATTAAATATCTTTAATTCCAAATCAAAATTACTTAATAAAATCATTACTTAACAACAATTAATTATAAAACTCATTTTTACTCCATTAGAGCTCTCTTTAAGTCTTGAAAATTTCTTAAACATTAGAGTACAAGGTAGCGGTTTAAACCACCATTAAATCACTTATCAACTACCTCATTAGAGTCAAAATCAAAGAAAACTCAAGGCACTTCTCCAAATTAGGTTTAGCCTCTCTTACAAATGAAGTGAAAAATGTTTTCTTTTCAAATAACCACATTAACTTAAAGAGAAACCATTTAAAAAGACTTTAACATCAAAAGAAAACAAAGCATCAAACAAAAACTCAAGCCCTTCCACCTAAGGAGGTTCGGCCACTCTTGGATTAAGGGGAGAGAGATGTTCCTCTTCCCATTCTATCATTTCATCATGCTTAAAAATCACGCCAAATCATATAAAATCATTCAAATGACAAATTCTCCAACAAAATCACAAAATTCTCAAAATTCATTAAAAAATATAAAAATTCAAAACTTAAGAAAATGAAAGGCAAAAGAATATATTATTGCACTAACTTTCAAACCAAGCTTGAATAAGCTTAGAAAGCTTTATTCCTTAGCCTTTTCCTTTCCCTTAGAGGATGGTTCTCCAACCTCTTCAAAGTAGCAAAAATCAACATTAAAATCAAGAAATGACAAAAGAAAAAAATGAAGCATTATTTAAAGCATATTCTACATGTCTAAGCTAGGAATTTTACTTATTACCTCACAAAATCCAAAATCACAACTTACTTGTTTTGTAGAGATTCTCCAAATTTCCTTGATTCAAGTCACCAAGTATCACTTCTTTAGTTTAGTTCTTAAGGTTTAGTTACTAATTCAAGATTTAATCAAGTGATTTGGTGTAGTTTTGTGAGTAGAGAAATTGAGAGAAAATGGATCAGAGGAAGAAGAGAAGTGGCATTAAAATGGGAGAAGGAAGAAGAAGATGGATTAGTTGATAAGCTTTCTTGACCAAGTCAACAAAACTAATGTTGCTAATTCACCACCTTTTGACAAGTGTAAGGCTTGGATCAAGTCAAGGTACTCTAATCCAAAGGTTCTAAATATTCACCAAATAATTCTCCTTTAATTATTATTTAACTCCATTAATTTATTAAATTAACTCTATAAAAATAATTTCTCAATTTTTCCTTAATATACTACACTAGAAAACACTATTCATTAAATACTTAAATTCTCCAAAAATATTCAGAGACACTTTCTTCCCATTTAAATCATACAAACATGCTTAAAAAATATTAAATAAAATATTAGACATGCATACTAATTTTTCGAGACCAAAATAATTCAAGGTCCTACACTGATGGTACTATTCACAGACCGATAAATCACTATTATCGACACTGAAAAAGAGACTGTTACAAATTGTCTTATTTTATTTCTAATTTTGGTCCCTCCAAACATTAAAATCTACATCAGGTATTCTCTTTTCTTTTATTTCTAATTTTACAATATAATTGACTCGTATTCTTGCTCTCCTATACATTATAGGTTTAATGAAGAATGCTTTAATTTTATGTTAACTTTTTATATTTGATTTTAATTTAGTTTTATTAGAAATGTATAAATTAAAGAATTAGAAACAGGGGAGGATTAAAATATTGAAAATAATAGATTTTTTTCAATTGAGAAAATAGAAACGGATTTGGAAATGAAATAAAAGAGAATATTATTTGTCAACAAAAATCTTAGACACTGATTTAGCAATGGAAGATAATTTAGCAATGGAATTAGAAACCGAAATTAGCAACGGTAAAATTTTACTTTTATTTTTTGTCAGATATTATAAATTGACATCGAAAATGGAATGGAGATGGATTCGAAAATGAAAATTGTTCCCATGAGGTTAGAAATTAGAAACTGATTTCTGAAAAAAGAGAAACGGATAAATCCGTTGCCATAATAGAGATGGATGATTGTATCCGTTTCTAAACTGATTTAAAAATGCCCATAATTGTCACGGATAAAATCCATTTCTAATCTGTTTCTAAATTGTTTTAGCAAGAGATTTTGCTTGTTTAGAAATGAAAATTACCATTTATAAATGGTGATTTTCTTGTAGTGAAACGATTAGGATGGTAGGGTTTTGAGGATGCCACTCGGGGAGTACGCTTAAAAGGTGTGCCGAGCGGACCGAGATTAGTCTGTAAAACTTGATTTTATTGATTTTGTTAAACGGATTAGACTTAGTTTGCCGGACGAATCAGGCTTAAAGCATGAAAAGTGCTAGATGGACTGGGCTTAATAGCTTATAAAGTGCTGGACGGACCAAGCTTAATTGATAAAAGTTTTGAGTTTAGTGGTTCTACCCTAGTGCTTGTGATGCGACTGGATTGGAGCTCCACGGTGATAGCTACCAAAGAGGCTAAGTCATCCCCCAAATAGAGCATAGGTAGAGCACGAGGACCTGAAAAAGAGTTTTATATTATACTAGTGTTAATTAATGGATAATTAATTAATTCTTAAATTAATTAATAATAAATCAATTAACTAATAGCTTTAGTCTAAGGAAGACTAAAGTGTAAGTGAAAGTCGATAGGATTGACTTTTGGATACCAACTCGAGCCTTAAACTCAACTAAGGGAGAAAAGCAAGGTCAAACTATATTGCCTTAGAATCGCAAAAGGGAGAATGAGAGTCGTTAAAGCTTGAGAAGCGCTCAATCAAGTAATAGGAGGTGCTTGAAATTAGGGAAGGAGTGCCATATTTATAGGCCAAGGAATTTTGAGTTAGGGGCACAGTTATACCAAAGTGCCCATTTTCAATACTAAAGTGTGTTATTTAGTGCCAATTCAGGCCTTCGGTGAGTCCCCATTCAACACCGAAAAGGGGGTGTTTGGCGTTGGTAAGGAGCTGGCTGGCACTGATCAAGGAAAATCATTGCTCTACCCTTGCTCTTTGATTTTTGGGTTTTTAAGCTTTTTGAAGTTTGTTTAAGGCCCAAACGACGTTCAATCGAGCTGATTCTCATGCCATTAGAACTGTAATGGACTTTCTTAAAGCCCGTTATTCAAATCACAATCAACAGCATGTGGTTGAGGTAATGGTGAACCGAGAAGCATTAAGCTGGGTAAAGGAAGTAGGGTGGTCGTCTGTAATTTTGGAGTCAAATACTCAACCTTGTGTTTGAGCTATTATAGATCCTAATTATAGTGATGACTTTGCTTTTGGATTAATTATTTAAGGTTGTAAGTCTCTTTTGAATGAATTAAGAGATGTTAGTCTTAGTTTTGTCAAGTGTGCTTGAATGATGCTGTTCATAAGTTAGCTACAACTATTACCATTTCAACAAATAGGATATATTGGTCAAATCTGCATCCTACTTTGTATTTCTGATTTGATCAGACTTGAAATCCAATAAAGTACACAGTTTTTCATAAAAAAAAATCAAAAAGTGATTAAATGCTTACCAATTTCTCTTCCTTTGAAAACCCCCCTTGCCATTTTGATGTCATGACTCGTCAAAACCCTAACTCAAGGTCAACAATTGAATAAAATCTTTAGAAATTGGAATTGCACAAAAGAAGCATGGTCATCTCATCCTTGCAATGGAGGAGGAGTTCGATTACTTGATGAGAGCAGCAAGAGGGCGAGGCAGAAGACAGTAAACAATGAAAGTGAAAGGGAGGGTTCAATTATGACATAAGAGAAGAAAGATGAGCTCAAAGTGAGAGAAGAAAGAGAGGGGGGTTCTGATTTTTACCTTAAACGGTGCATTTAAGTTATCTAACCTAAGGTGGGTTAGCTAACTAAAGTGGGTCCCACATTTATTATTTTTTATTATCGATTTTGATTGGATTTCAAATTAGGGTGCAATTTTTACAAAGGTTTGAAATTGTGGTATCTGTGGGGTAAATTGGATTTGAGGCGCAATTATAATAATTCACAGAGGTTGGGGTTACGGGTATGAATTAGTCCTTAACTTTAGTGTTTATAACACAAAAGTGACTTGGGTGATTTTTTGGTAAAAAAAAATTGAAAACTTGACATGGATTATTGTGGGACTCGCACGTGGCATCCAATGCAAAAAAAGAAGCTCCAACTTACCCAACTCAAAGCCTAAGTGGATTCCACATGGCCATATGTATCAATTTCCTATTTTCTCCTTAAGAAAACCCATATCTCTCATCTTTTCTCTTCACGTTCAATGCCATCGCCGGCACCTCCTGTAACACCATCAAAATGTTCTCCGTCAACCTTCACCAACAACACCAAGACCACCATCTTCCTTTAAAGAATAATAATTTCTTCATATTTTGATACCTAATTGAAAATAAAAAAGAACAATCAAGATGCCAAATGTGACGAGGTAACAAATACAAAAATATTTGAAAATAGAATTATGAATTTACAATTGCCATTAATAAAAAAATCAAAAGAAATAGAGAGAATATGACATGTGTACTTTGAAACACTTAACGTCCCAATAATGAAGGCCAGAGGAGTAATTCATCTACGGGCTCCATTAGCAATTGACTACGCTTCATCAGAAATTGCTTTTACTCATCTCGCCAGCTTCGAGGCTATTCTTGCCATTTACTCTTTTAGAAACAAAATCATACGTCGCCACACTAATACTTTTCAATATTCCTAATTTTAAAAAGCCTACACTTTGCCTTTTATTCTCCTTGCCATTTTCCCTCTCTCTATCTCGATGTAGCAATTTGTTGGCTTGAGATCCACTCATATATAAACTCTCTTAAAGAACTCAACTTGGGTAACTATTGAAGTTTAATCAATTTGTTTTAACTGTAGATATGGAATAAGTAGGAACTGAAAAAAAGGGAGGAAATAAATTTTAAAAAAAATGAAATTAATTTCATAAAGTGATTCTTTGGGTAAGCATTTTCAGCCAAATTGCTAGTCCAATGGAAGTGATTCAGCCAATTTTTGTGTTTGAAATTCACTAAGCAATTGAGTTGGACAAGTTGAAGTTCTTTTTCCATATTAGATGACACGTGCAAGTCCCATAATAATATCATGCCATGTTTCCAATTATTTTTTTATTGAAAACTCACCTGAATCACTTTTGTATTGCAAACACAAAAATTGAGATATTTTTAATATACAATTTTAAAATGGGAGACCTTAAAGTAATTACCCCTAATTTGAGGTACTGAGGATGAAAATAAGCCTTGCTTTCTGTGGATACTTTCATTACTTTAATTTGGGAAAACAAGTGAGGGGATTTTAGGATGTTAATTCTAGTTTGATTTTTATATCCTAGTATAATTCCTTTGGCACAAGAATGTGACATCCATTGCTTAGTCATTCCAGATTAAGTAAGGGGTGTTACATTTCAAAAACTATGACACATTACACCATTATGATAAATGTTGTTTCTCTAAGTATTGCAAAAACTGAACAAAAAATGATCTTATAAACAAATTAGGGAAATAAAGATCTTTTGAATGAAGAGAAGCACACTTAAATTATTAATGCTTGTGCTATGTTTCTTCTGGAAAATTTGGACAAAACAGTGCTCTGCATGAGATAAACCAAGAAATTAAAATCTTTGTACAATAAATGAAAATCAAATGAAATTAATCCATAGAACTTTGGCATATTTCTAAATAATACAGACCCTTTTCATGTATTTCTTGAATTTCTTTAGTATTTCTAGGCAATGAAATATTTTAATGGATAGGAAAAGGACAAAACATTTTTTAATCCCTTTAAAGCAATATTTATCCCTACCATAAAAAGAATAACAATTAAAATGAATAAATAAAATAAAAAACGTATATGGCCAAGACATAAATACCTATACAAGAACAACAAATAGAAAAACTCTAATATTTTAAAGTATAACATTTCTATCAAGTGCTTTAGAATGTGTCATAGCTTCTTACAATGTCAAAAGCTACTCCACAACATTGTTTTTTAGGGAGCTCTAAGCTCCTCTTTATTTAAATACCTATGAAACAACAAGAAAACTACATAGCCCAAATGGATGGCAATATGCATTTGGTCCAAACCCATTCAAGAAAAATTAGCTTAAAATAACATAATAGCCTAAAACCAAAACACCATTTGTAGACACTCAAATTTTTCCCCTAATAGCTCAGTGATGATAAACCGTTTTTAAAATAAGTTTAGATCGTGATTCCTGATCATTCCAGTTTTCTAACGATTGGTCCGTGGTTGAGATAATACTTGTGTTTAACCTTTTTTTGGGTCACTAGGTGTTTCGCGATGAAGCTGGGCTCGGGAAGTGCTTCAGCTCACCTAGTGCACTTTTCGATGCACCGCCACTTTTTAGGTGCCACCCGATCTAATTTTATAAAAATGGGCCCGACCAGATTTTAGGGTGCACCAATGGTATTTTTACCACATAAGCCCTTAAATAGGACAACACATTCCCATTTACCTTTAAATGGGGGCATTGGCAATTGTGTAAGGGAGGATTTTTCGGAAACCTTAAGGAAACTCAACTATTTTGAAAACTCAACTAAGAATCAAAGAACTTGTGTTTTCCCTTCGATCTATATTGTCATTCATCTCTCTTTTTTTATCATAAAACCCTTAAGGATTCATTGAAAAGTTCATAAACAAGTTCATCTCATCTCAAACTCAAATTTTTGGATTGGAAACTCAACTTTTGGGTTTCTTTCATTCATTCTTACACAAAATGGAGGAAGAAGGAAGAAGAAGTTGGCATGGAGGAAGAAGAAGGGAGGAGAGAGAAAGTGTTGGTGATTTAAGTAGCAAAGTCAAACTTTGCTTCTCATTTTATGCTAAATCAATGGCCAAGATCAAGTCTTAGGTAATCTCATCCAATG
>CANUEX010013653.1:0-17076 GCA_948099535.1 Jatropha multifida
CTGCATAATTATTTTATGCATTGTGTTTATTATTTCTAAATTATTGCATACATAGTATGTGGATGAATACTTGTGCAATGATAACTGTTGTGAACAATTGGTTTGTACATGATGATATGTGATTGCGGTGTGGGAGTTGGAATGAGGTGAATCACTTGGGTTGAGAGCACGGGCATGGTGAGAATGCCGTCAGTGGGACATAAGCGGTGGGAGTGGCGCCCCCCCTTGTGCAATCTGGATGATGACACGTGTCATGGAGAAATATTTTTTACAAAGAAAACTATTTTGAGAAAAATATTTTATCTGATTATGGTTTTGCCTGATTGGGGGTGGGCTCCCTGGGTGCACAAGCCACAGGACCATGGAATCACACGATGTGATATGATGGATATTAAAGCATGCTTGGGGAGAGCATGGTTCTATTATGGTGATTTCACTAACTAACAACCACTTGATGTGCATATGGTTGCAGTTGTTTGTGGGTGATATGATTGTCATTGTGTGAATGGAGAATGTCCATTTAGAATGCCTTAAGTATCATTTGTGTGAATGTGTGAGTTTGGTATTATATGTTATTATTCATTGAGTTTTATACTCACCCCTTTCCCCCCTTATTCTTTATGCTGTTTCAGGAATTGGTGAATCAGTTGTATATATTTGGGGCTTTAGTTTTCTTTCTTTTGAAGTTATTTAAAGAAATATGTAAAGGTATAAGATAGAATTATTTAGAATTCTTTGTAGTAATACAGTAGTAGAAAATTCACAGTTATGTTAAGATTTATGATTGTAATAATAATAATGTTAAGTGTATGTAAGACTTTATGGGAATGATTGGGTTGAATAAAATAAGGCCCTGTGATAGTTTGAGTCATTAAAAATATAATGGGCCAACTTGTAGAATATTTTCATGTAATTATGGTGTTGAAACCAGAGATTAGACTTACTACGGGCCTCGGGGGCCTTAAGCTTACCCAGGTCCTAGTGCCGGTCCGGCCCATGGAAACGGGTCGTGACAACATGCCATATAAGAAAAGTAACTAAAGGCTTAATCACAAAAAGAAACCTAAATTTATGAATTTTTTTCAAATTTGGCCAGTACTTTTGATTTTGTCAATCAATACTTTATATTTATTTATTTTTACCAATTGTGGCCGTCTAGAGTCTGTTAATGTTTACTGATGTATTCATTAATGGAGTCTAATTTTTTTTTAGATCACATCCATGTAGACATGTCACATAAGAAAGTTAACTTGAACATAAAAATACATTAAACGATATCGTTTTGCAGTAGGACACTATTTTCAGTATTTTCATATTTTGCTTGTTATTTTTTTAGGATGAATAAATATTAGATATTTTTATATGACTTGTAAATCCAATAGATGAGTTCTTATCTGTTAAAATATATAGTCATATACAAAAGAGCTGATGTCTCAATTTACTTTAAAGTTGATAAAAACACAAAATCAAAATGCTGAGGCTTAATTACTAAAAAAATCTAAATTTATGAGTTTTTTTTCAAATTTGGCTAAATTTCAAAAAAATTCAAAAGTTCAAGCTTTTTTTAGTGATTAAGTCTTTAGTTAGTTTTTTTACGTGGCATGTCCACGTGGACATGATATAAAAAAAATTGGACCCTATTAACGGACACATCAGCAACATTAATAGATTCTAGACAGAGGCTACAATTGACAAAAAAAAAAATAAGTATAGAGTATTGGTTGACAAAATTAAAAGTATTGACTAAATTTGAAAAAACTCATAAGTTCAGATTTTTTTTTTATTAAGCCTTTTAGTTATAAGCACAAAATGTCAATTTAGATTTTTGTTTTGTTATTTTTTAAGTTTGGAATTTTGTTTATACTCGAGTTAAATCTCTATAAACAGAGGATGTTATTTATTCCGGAATCATTTTATTTTTAGAGAATCATTACTTGTTGTCAATATTATATAAATAAATAAAAAAATTTTATTTTTAAGATGAATATATTATTTTTCATTTTAATATTTATGTAAATAAATATTATAAGCAGTGGTAGTGGAGAATGAGTCTAATTTGGGAAAAATGGTTAATCTAGGTCTCACAAAAATAATAATATTTTATTTATTAAATTAGATATAATTTGAAATTGAAGTGTTATTGTAACTTAAATTAGAATTTAGAGTACTAAGAAAAGAAAAGTAGATTTAGGATACAATTAAAACTACCCTTAAAGTTTAGGGTGTTTTTAATAATTTAATCAATTTTAAGTAATTATTTAAGTTTTTAAATTAATTGTTTTACGTTTATTTTGAGTGTTGTAAAAAAAACAGTTATGTATTCAATTCGATATTAATTAAGTAATTCTATAAATGTTAGATTTATTTCTATATTTATTATTAAAAAATTACATAGTTTCGACCATGTATAATATGTACATAGGCTGAACAAAATGATTAGTTTTTATATCTCACAAGCCAATTATTCTGTAATAATTTTTGTGATTATGCAAATGATGTGAATTTATATTATTAATATAGAATAAAAGGAAATATTTCAAATATTTTGAGCAAATGCATAATATCTTGTGCATCATTTATCAAACTATAATTAGTTTTTTATTAGTGGGAAACTAATTATTTAGTCCTTAAATTTTTACAAAATTAATTTTTTCATCCTCATATTTTTATATATTAGGTATTTAATTCTGGACTTTTGGTTCCGTCTCGTTAAGAGATTCTTCCGTCCCAAATCTATAATATTTGCTATTAAAAGAGCGCAAAAGGGCAAAATAAAGGATAGAGAATAATTTTTTAATAACAAAAGGTGCCCTTAATGAAAAAGACAAAGAAGATATTACTCAAATAGAGTAAAACAGATGTGATTAAATTAAGAAAAATAATTATTTCGTCCCTGAGATTTTACAAAATTAATTGACTCATCCTCATATTTTTGTATGTTAAGTATTTAAATCTCGAGATTTGATTCCGTCGTGTTAAATAGTTTTTCTATCCAATTTTAATAATTTTTGTTGTTAAATATCTAGTAAAAGATCAAACTATCCTTATAATAAGATAAAAATAAAGCACTGTCTTTCTTCTTCTTCTCCTTCATCTCTCCAAGTCCCCTTTTCTGCAACTGTAGAAACTCAAATGATAAATAAATTTAAACAAGTTAAAAGCTTGGGTTGATAAATGGTAAAATTGGAAATCTAAAGGCAACATTCACATGAAAGATATAACTCTCTTCCACAAATCTAATATACATTTGTTGAGATAATTCAAATCTCAAACTGAGGAAACCCAATGGCATTTGAGAAAGAAATTGAAACTAGTATATAATTTTCACATATGGAACGAAACAGACATCAAAGATAATTCCTTCACAACAAACGAAAGTGTAGAGAGATCTGTGAAAAGGTGAAAAAGTGAGGGATTTAGAGGTGAAAAACGAAACAGGTAACTCAAAAGACCTACCCGACTCGCTTCGTTCTCCTTTCCTCCTCCATTAGGATCAGGACCCTGAATCAATTACACCGATTACCACTGGCTTCAAGCTCCTCCATCTCGACCACCATCGGCTATTGCTTTTGTTTCGTCAGAGCAGAACTTGAAAAAAATAGTATATCTTCAGAAGTGGAATTTAAGAGAGATGTCGTTGAAACAATAGTTTTACAAAAAATAATGGTTGGAGAGATGCAATGGGATACAACACTTAAAATGGTTGGAGAGATGTAGGGAGATACAACAACTTTAATAATTTTTAAAATTTATTTATTTATTTGAGTTTGTGTAGTTGCAAAAGTGAGATTTTTGAGAGATGAAGATGAAGAATAATCGTTAGGGTATTTTTGTCATATTAAAAGGGTATTTTAGTCTTTTAATAGATATTTAATGATAAAAATCATTAAATTTGGATGGAAGGGCTATTCAACTTGACAGAATTAAATTTGAAGGATTAAATACTTAATATATAAAAATACGAAAATGAGTTAATTAAATTTATAAAATCTCAGGGACTACATAATTATTTTCCCTTAAACTAAACTACTTCATTTGCGATCTGGGATCACTCCTCCCACCAACAACTACCTTCTCTATCATATTCCGGCAATCAACTAGTCGAGACCGACGTTAAGATCTGAAAACTTGTTGATTACTAAAACGATTGTACCTAAAATTTCGAATCATTTTCTTTTCGTTCTCTCTGAAACCAACGATATGCTTTACCTAATCCATTCTAACCGGCCAAGTTCTTACTAGAAATCATAAAAGGAAATCGCTTGGCTTCATATTAGCGATTCTCACTTTTCTTTCTCTGTTGCGGCTGTCTTGTCTTCTCTCTCTCATTTTTCTCCCAATTTCATTGTTCAGGTGAGTTTTCTTTCTAATTTTTTTCTTTTTTTTTTATTTTTTCTGTAGGTAATTTTTTTGGTTTGACTATCTTGTTAAAGCTTTTGTATTCGAAGTATCTTCTTTTTGTTGCGGTGCAATTTTCGTTTACAAAAATTAAGAATTGACTCAAATTTTGCTTTGTAATTTCTGAAATTCTAGTAAAATAAATACTGGGTTTGACAATTTTCCTTCCCATTGTCTATTTATGATCATTTGTATTATTCGTTGCTGTTAACTGTGGTTCAGTACTACTATTTGTTGATGTTATACTATTGCTGAACTCTTTTGTAAATTGGGATCGAACATTCATTTTGGATTTTTTTTCAATTCTATTGAATGTTAATTTTCAGTTAGCTTTAGTTAATCTTAGTTCTAAATTCCTTTCAAATCAATTTTCTGTTTTGATTGTCGATTATAATACAATATATAGTGTCTCTTTGTATATCTTAATTCTAATTCTTTGCCTGAATATCATGATTGTGAATTCATATTGTTGGTTGTTCTTCTTTTTGCAGGTTTAAATCTTGCTAAAAATTGCTGTTATTTTTTTTTATAAGAGGAATAAGTGTTTTTCTAGATAATTGTAGGTTATTTGAGTTTTTTTTTTTATCGGTTAAACTTCATAAATCAGTTCTTAAAATTCTGAACTTTTACAATTTGTGCTAAAGGTTTTTTTTAACAAGCGAAACGTTTTATTTCTCTCTATTCAAGGGTAATTTTGTCTTTTCGCGCCCTTTTAACGGCAAAACACATTAATTTTGGACAGAAGGATCTCTTAATGAGACATAACCAAACGTTCAGGATTAGATACCTAATATATAAAAATATGAAGACGAGAAAATTAATTTTATAAAAATTCAAGGACTAAATAATCATTTTCCCTTTATTAGTACATAAAGTTGTAGAGCAGAGAAATAAGGCAACTATCTGCCTAGACTTGTCAAGAAATAAACAGTCAATACACTTTGTGGCACTCGCATAAGAATGTAGTCATTAACGTTACTTTGAAGCATTAGCTCTATCAAGAAGAAGAACAGTAACACAATTGTGCTAGTGGAAATAAAGTGAGACAGAAATCATTGAGTAATAAGGCCACCCTTGAACCAAGTATAATCAGGGACGGCATGATGCTGACCATACTACCTAGCTACACAGTTGGGATAATAAGCCATTGCCATGGTCAATCCACATAGGGGCATACAAAACATTTACGAAGAAACTACTACTTGCTCTATGTACCATTAGGGGCAAGTCCATTTGACTCCCTCAGAGGTGAGATCGTGAAAGATTGCAGTCCAATCTTCAAAACAATGATGGCGTCAAACATAGACTCGCGATCTATAATTGAACATCAGATGGTACAATGGTGGATCCATCACTTGAAGCTTCTTAAAGGCCCACAATTACAAATGCATTCAAAAAAAAAAAAAGAAAAAAGAGATTGTTAAGTTGAAAACCACAAAGGCTAACCTAAGCAAAAGTTAGAGCATATAAAAACGAAGAATAAGAAAGAGGAAAATGAAAAACGTATTTAACTATAGTAGAAGCAGACTCCCCATCAGACCATGTATTGTGCTAGAGTCTTGAAAATGCTCTCCCAGTCAAGTAAAAGTCTTAGTCAGAATAAGCAAAAAAGGCATGTGGCACCCAGCTATCTACTCTACCATGGGTATCAGCCTAAGGCTGCTATAGCCATTAATACCACTAAGTAGCAAGTATTGCCTCAGAATGCAAAAATAGACAAGTGAAGGCCAGTATGGGCTAGTGCGGTCCATACTCAATAACGGTCCGTAAATGGTTGCAGGGGCATGACATCAGCTTCGAAGTCATAAGACAAAATCTCATAAGTCGAGAAACCAAATATAGG
The DNA here is from genome assembly GCA_948099535.1 of Jatropha multifida. Lineage (NCBI taxonomy): Eukaryota > Viridiplantae > Streptophyta > Magnoliopsida > Malpighiales > Euphorbiaceae > Jatropha > Jatropha multifida. The sequence goes on from CANUEX010013653.1 coordinate 6,242, forward strand.
TAGAATTAGCAAAACAAGGTCAATATCCAATCGGCGCACTGCATGAACTTCTTCGAGTATAGGTATTCTCCTAGAAATAATGCTAAGCTCTTTGAATAATGGATAGATCTCGAAGTAATTGTGACAAAATAAGTTGTCCGAAAAAGTAAAATGGTTAATCAACAATTATAGCAGTCTGAGTTGAACTCAAATGTTCAAATAATAGCCTAGCTCGTTGAGTTCAAAAGGCGAAGAAAATCCTAATCCTCATGGCTAAAACTGTAGAGCAATGCTTCAAAAGTAGGTGCTAAGGATTGATCCATGAAGAATGGAGAAGAAACGAAGAGTATGGAGAAGTTTTTGAATGAAAGCTTTGTCTGGAAAGAGAGAAACAAGCTTTTGTAGCGTGTATGGGTGTTATGGGCTTTTATAGCAAGAAATAGAAGGAAAAACTTGACAGTTGTCTACCATTGCAGCACTAGTGGTGCACGCCATTACGTATGGCATAAGCCATAGCACAGTGGCGCACTCCACTAGTTAGAAGGCAGTTAGAATATTTGCTATTTTGTTGTTTTTCAACTTTAAGGCTCAACAAACAGTGCGAAAATTAGCTAGAAAATAAAAATACACAAACACCACTCAGAAACATGTAAAGAAATTGGCATTCACCTCCATATAACTAAAAAATATCATTCTTCACAAGAGTTCATTCCCCCAAACTGGGTTAAAAATACAAAAATGAGAAGAAAGAAGAAAACAAGAAAAAGTAAACTAGGGTAGTTGACTCAAGACATGTTAGAAGCTGTCTCCTCCGAGTCATCACTATCGGACTCCTTAGTCTCTTCAACAATAACTAACCGACATCTAGCTCCATGACCAGTATGCCTATCACGCTGAATCCCTCGACCTTAGCCAGCTGGAGGCCCCATGCTAGCTCTTTGCATACATTCATAGACATTAGTAATTGCATTTCATGCATACATGACATATGCATTGCATAGTCTTCTTTTGTGTTGTTTTTATACTTATAGATACATGCTTGTCGGAGAGCCTCGCTATCGCTAACTTGAGGTGCACTGCTTCATACAGCTGGCACACCTCATTATAGTCGGCAATGGACACCTGTAGAATAAGACAAGGTGTAACGGCCTAAAATTTCAGATTTTAAAATGATATTATTTGAACGGATCATGAATGATATCATCCGAGAGGGAAATAATATTTTATTTGGATCCGATAATGATATTGAACATAAATAATATTTGAGGAGTTAATTAGATTTTATGCGATTGGTCTTAATTAATTAAAGTTAAGATATAAATTCTTCATGACAAAGTAAGTAATAAATTATTGGTGAATAGTAGATTACCAGTCTATGAATAGTAACATTGATTCGAAACTTTGTATTATTTTGGTCCGAAAAAATTACTATTGATGCTTAATATTTTATTTAGTATTTTTGGAGTATGTTTATATGATTTAGGTGGATAGACAATATTTCATGAATATTTTTAGAGAATTTAAGTATTTAATGAATAGTATTTTCTAGTGTAGTGTATTAAGGGGGTTGATGATTTTTATTGTAAAATCATATGTTATAGTATTTGCTTATTTAAATAAATGGATTGAAGTAAAATTATGATTTCATTAGTTCTTAAAGAAAAATAACAAATTTAATTATATGTTAAAGATATATGGAATTGAAAGACTAAATAAGTTCATGGAAGATTAAATTAAATGATTTGCTAAGAAGGTAGATTTATGACATTTAAGGGAAATATAGAGTAAATGTGAAATATGAATAAAAATGTTAAGGAATTCAAATATCAATAAAGAATGGAAATAGAGAATTGAAAAAAATATTGTACAAATTGTTTATAGGTTGGGATAAACCACAGAAGTGAAATAGAGTCAATAAATAAGAAAGAAAGGCTAGTGCAGCTTTTCAAGCCAGGTTAGTGCAATACTAACTTTTTTAATTTAATTAAAATTTATTATATTGTTTATATATATATATATATATATATATATATTTTTTTTTTTTTGTGATGTGAGTTATTTTTCTTAAAAAGAAATTATTGAAGTTATTACAGTATTATTTTATGGATTTTCAAAGAAATGATATATTAATTGATATGATATGATTTTTAAATGATTTTATGAATTGATTGAAATTCTATTTTTGAAAATGATGATTATTGGCCATTTATAAATTAATATTTGAGTGTTGGCTATGATTGATATTTTATGATACCTGTAAACAAAATAAGGAAAGAACAAGTTATATGTAAAATATTCTGAATAAACAAAAATGATAAGTTTTTGAGCTCTAATATACTTAGTGTAGATGTGTTGTATGATCTGATTTATTTCAGTACATGAGCATGCTCGGCTTATCAGATCATTCTGTTATGTGAAAGCTATGATCATATGCTAGGCTTATCAGGCCTTTTGAATAAGCGGACGCGCTTATTATTCTGTGTGGCGCTTTCATAGGCCATTAGGGGCGCTTCCACAGGCTTTGTTTTTGATATGTGGTGGCGCTTTCACAGGTCACAATTTTGTGATTCAGTTATTCTGTTATTTTGAAATTTTATTTGCTTCATTTTCTCCTAAGTGTATATGAGCCCATATGTAAGAATTTATTTTTAAAAAAATTAAGATAATAAGTTCTGTTATATGATTTGGGTTGTTATAAGTTTTTAAATTAAAGGAATATGTGGTAATGGTAGTTAGTAAGTTCATATTATATTAATTTGAGGAATGGATTTTGAAATGTTTTAAATATTCAATTAAAGATAAATATTTAATACAATGATAAAAATGATTATTAATGTTTGTATATAAATGTTTATAAAAAAGGAAATCTCTTCAAAATTTATATTTCTAAAATTATTATTTGATTTAAATTATAAATAGCATCACTAAGTTTTATATTCAGTGTGATGAGTTTTCTCACTCGCAGGTTGACGATAATATAGGTTGAGGTGATTCGGTAATCCAGCATTAGAGGAGGAGGAAGTTCTTCAGACATTTCAGTATATAGTAAGAATTTGGCATCTAGTATAAGTTTAAATTATTTATTGAGTGTGTAAGTAGTGGTTTGGGAATTAACATTTAATACAACTCATCTTGGGTTTTAATTAATAAACTATTTTATAATTCAATTTGATTATTTAATTTTTATTATTAAAAGTTCTACAAAAAATTAATATTTTAAATACATATATCTTTGTATGGTGTTTAAACAGCTATCAATGTTATAAAAGAAAAAAAAATATTATTACTGAATTTTCTAATATATTATGAATTATATTCTTTTCTTTTATATTATGAATTATATTATTTTCTTTAATTAAATATTTTCTTAATTTAAAATCATATTAAATGAATAAGCAAATCAGTCTGTATTTCTGGCACAGAATGTGACATCACTGTCTAGTCCTACAGGACCGGATAGGGGTATTACACAAGGGCAGCCAATAAGTAAATGAATAATAAAAGAACATTTGTCAGAATAAAGAGCAGATAATATCACATGGGTGTAGCCCGGTGTAAACAGAGGTACGGACTCACAAGATGGATCTCTAGCATACCCCGTATAGTCTGCCCTGTGCTTTGGCTTGCCAATGACAACAACCATATTTGATCCCTCAAAATCAAAATCCCTTCTCATGTGCTTGGTGCTGCAAGAATAAAGCACAGTTAGTGAATAAGAGGAAAAGACACTGCGACAAAGCTAAGAACAAAATAAGAGGAGGCAGACTCACCTGTACTGGGGCATCGCCCTGACCTCTGTCAAGCTCCTCTATCTCACTAAAAGGATCAAACACGATTAGTGGAGGGACATGGACCAAGAGATGGGTTCACACAAAGATGGAATAAGTGCCAGGCATAAAAGTAGCCGGATGGTTAGTGGCAGCTGACCCTCTTCGTGCAGTCGCAATATCTTGTTCTAATTAGATAGACCATGTAGACATCATATAATACACCACATCATAAGCACTCTCCTCTAGTCTAGGCCAAGCTCCCACTCATACACCCTTTCTCTGAGATAGTACATGTCTAGAATAGACCAGGAAGGAGAAGTTGTCTATGCTGGTACTTGACAACTGCTTGAATGAAATTAGGATATGTAGTCACCTCCCACCATGGGCACCGCTCTACTTGCAAAGTTAAAAAAGAGAGAGAGGGAGAGAGAGAGAGAGAGAAAATAAAAAAAAGAAAATGAAAAAAAGAAGAAAGAAAAGAAAAGCAAAAGAAAAACAAAAGAAAAATGAAAGCAGTGTGAGGTAGTGACTTACTGATCCCAAAGCAGGCTATTAAGTAGTTGTCGAAACACTGAGACTTCTGAGGTAGTATGAGCGTACCTCCTACCAAATCTCCATGCTCGATCTTAAGGAAGAGACCTCGCATTAATGTCACCATCGAAGTTGTATAAGCTCGGCACGGGGAGGACCGGTGCTTGCAAGCCCATATCTATATAAAAAATAAAGCATAAATTAGTAAATAAGTGAAAGAATAAGAAAAAAATGAGAAAGAGAGAGAATACTCAATGAAAATATGATTTAATACCTCAATGAAGTGCCTATAGTTGACCTTTAGGTGCGCTCCTCGGACGCACAAATCCATTCCATAATACATATGCGATAGGGTAGTAACTCCCCAGTTAAACTGCCTCTCGCATCTAGATCCTGAAGAGGTGGCAGCAACACTAAATCTGAGTCATTACCATGATTAGTAAATAAGGTAGTTGACAATAGATGAAAGAGGTAGGCCCATCCTACCACATCCACATCCAGCTCTACCACATAATCCTTGGGCATATCCTGATAATGAGAGAAGATACTGTCAAAACGTATCCTTTTATAAGAGATGGTGGGTTCCAACCTAATAGAAGCTCAGAGGCTCGCCCATAGGCCTGGTCGATCCAAAGTCCTCATTTAGTCATAAAAAATAACCGACCACACTCTGAAAGGAAGCCTAGTGACAACAGCAAAATCGGTTGACATATTTGTCATCTCACTGAATAGTAGATGGAAGGTGTGAGTAGTATCCATTGACCACTCCATGAGTGCTAGAATACTAGAAGGTAGAGTTCACCCTTGCACCAAGAGAAGAGTGCCAACAAAATGGCCAAAGCTCGCCTCTCGAATATGGTCCTAAACTCGTATAGGCAGCCAGTTGAACAACTCACCAGTCGCATAACCGTTGCTGCTAGATTTCCCACGCTTCATGCTCTTCTACAAAATAACCATTGTAAGTACATTAATAAAGTGCAAAGGCATATGTATTTTATGTTTCGATACAGGTAAGCAAGAAAAATGATGAAGAACGACAAAAATCGGTGTATCACAATTACTATGGTGTAAGGCACCACTCAAGTGGCGTATGCCACTAGTGTTGTGGAGCATGCCATAACACTACAGTGCAGCCAAATAACCATGGAAGTGGCACACATCACAACCATTATGGCATATGGCACATGTAGTGGTGCATGCCACAGCCTATGAGTGCCCATAAAAGCCCAAAAAGGTAAATTTCAACCTAGTTTTTGATTTCTAAACCTAATCTTTGAATGTTTCTAATCTTCATAATGAAAAAAGAAAAGTAAAAAAAGGAGTTCTGAAGTACCTCGGATGTGCCCCTACCAAGGTGGCTAGGAAAATGGTGCCGCAGGCTGATCCAAGTCCCTGCGTTCGAAATAAACTCCTGTAGTTGCATGCCATGGCTTATGGGTTAAGACACGGGACCAATCACCGTATCCTTAGGAAGCCAATCTGTGACATTCTCTGTAGCCTTGAGTCTCAGTTGAGAGAAAGCAAAATAAGAGAAGAAGAGAGAATTTGAAAGAGAGTTTGGTATGTTAGGTTGAAAGTGGCGAATACATGGCACTTTCACCTTTTATAAAGCTTAATGAGCCCATGGGCCAGACTTTAGCCTTCGGGCCTAGTTCGACTCAAAGGCCCGTTTACCGTGACCATCTCTCATACTTAGCTGGAAACCCATTTAACTAGGGGCAACACACTACTGGCCACAGGTAAGTTGCCTTGTTTTGTATGACACAACATGATTTTCAATAAACTCACATAAAAGCATAAAAATTCACATAAACTCACAAATTCAAAAATTCACATAAACTCATGAATTCATGCGAATTCACGTAAGGTCATGCATTTTTATGCATAATCATATTTCACACTGTAGACGCTTAGTTTTTGCCCAAAAGTAGACTCAATGATGATAACCTATACTACTAAGAAAGAGGATAAAACACTAGAAGAACTTGATCCCAAAGCAATGATCCCAATTTAGGAAGTTCAATTGTTAATGCCATTTTCACATTTTTAGCAAAATGGGACCCATAAGCGCATCTCAGGTTCACCCGAGATGCACCTCGGTGTCCTATGGTACTTTGTGCATCACTTGAACCAATTGAATAAAAGTTAGGTCAGTTTGTTGATGGGGGCCATAGTGGCCCAAGTGGGGCCCATCAGTGATCGTTAAGGGACCCACCTGTGGTGATGTTTCTCATAATAAAATGAGTTTGGAACGTTCGATTGGTTTGATTCTTAAACTAGGTATCCTAGGGTAAGAAACCGAATCCATTGGATCATTTTCACTTTTTTGAGATTCGTGTCGAAATAGGGCTCGAAAGCGAATCCCGAGATCAACGGGGATGAATTTTCAAGCTTTACATCTATATATGCGCCATTTAGACCGATTTATTAGAAAATTGAAAATCGACTCGTGTGGTTCCCACTTGCCACATAAGCAAATAGTGCCGTTTTATCCATTTGCCTATAAATACCAACTTAAGGCTTAGGGTTAGGAGGGCTCATTTTGGTGATAAAAAACTTAGAAAATCATAAAACACAAACCCAAAAACCCAAAATCAAAATCAAAACAAAAACTAACAAAAAACACATACTTCAACCAACTGCCTCATAAAAAATCTTAAGACTTTGGTTAGATTATTTAGCACATTGATTTAGCACCACTGAGCCTTCCACTCAGCGCATTGATTTTCATCACTCGCAAGTTAGGAGCGGTGAATGCTATTCAAAGACCGGAGGAGTAGCATCAAAGTAGAAATATTTTTTGGGGTAGGATATATAGTAAATTGTGATTTTGGCATGTATAGAAAAATATTGTAAATGGTTGATGTTGTATATATTAAGTTTGTAAATTCATTAAGAGTTGTGATTAATTTAGTAATAACAACTTATTATATTTTTGGTTTATGATTGTTAATAAATATTCCTTAGAATGAATATTATAATATCATGATAGAATCTAAGTGAGTTGATGGATATTTAGAAGTGCTTGTGATTGTTGTATTGAATTGAAGTTTTGGGGTTTGGAGAATTTATGTTGGAAGTGTATATATTTTCTTTGTGTAGCAAGTTAATTTTTAGGGGGAAACTCTTGCGAATTTTTCGTAGGAATTTCCTTAAATATTATTTTTAAATTTTAATTACTTGCCTCCTATGGAAACTTAGCCACTTCTAATATATGATCTTGAGTAATAAGTGTGATAAGACGGTGCTCTAGCACCGAATGTGGCATCCGTCGTTTGGTCCTCTAGGATTAGGCGGTGAGTGTTACATTTAGTGGTATCAGAGCATAGGTTTAGGCAATTCTAGGATTTGCGATTTGGTGTGAGATTTTGTCTGATTGGAGTAAGTATATAAGTGATTTAAGTTAAATACATACCATACAAGTTTCATAAGTAATATGACTTTGAAAGGTGTCTGTAATGAATTTTATTGGAAATAGAATGTGGATAGATGTTTTGGATTATTATAGTCTTATGACTTACTTTTGGAGAGCAATATCACAATAGGTATTATGTTTAAAGGTTGTTATTGATGATTTTTAATTATATCCTTTCGGATGGTTTACAAGAATTACTCTTTGGAGAAATTTTAATAGTTAAAGATAGAGTTTTGATGTGTTATTAGGAATGATTTTCATGTACTTTGAGTATGTTTGATATTTGATTTGGAAATTGTGAATTTTGACTTTGAAATTGATTTGCATTTATAACATAGATAGCATGAAGGTGCTAAAGAAGTTTATTTAACTGAATTTTAAAGAAGTGCATCTTCTTACTTTGCTATCAAATGATTGATTTTTGTTATGAAGATTTCCCTTCTTTGATATTTGGATATAAGAAAATTTGATTTTCAAGTATAGTTTTAAAAAGATTTTGAAGATCAAAAGGGTTGTTGCGTAAATAAAAATAAATTTATACGTATTTGATTCATCTAATTATGGAAGTATTATGATTTATAAATTTATTATCTGTTGAGATGACATTTGTATGCAATATGAGCATATGTACATGTGTACCCAGTCAAGGATAAGTGGAAAAATAATTTGTAGGATTTCTAGGTGAATAATATATATATAATTTGAATTTGGGGATATCAAATTTTATATAATTGGAGTATGATTTTAGTATAAGAATTTTGATGAGAAATACATGAATTTTTGAATATGTGATTATTATGGTTATAAGGATAAATACTTACTTGATGAAATGGAAAGAATGTGTAGAGTATTCGGACGAGTGTAATTTATAAGATATAAATGATGTATACCTCGGGGTGATTTACTTTGGATATGATAAATGATTACTATTTTTGAGAAATAATAATATTTTGTGGAGTAAGTATATTTTAATTTTCCATAAGTAATTCATGAGATATGTGAATATTGTGGATGATATAAATTGTTATGATTATAAGAAAAGTAAATTGTTGTTCTTAGTAAGAATTAAATTGTTATTACCCTTATGTGCCAAATATTGGAGCTTGTATGGTTATGGCACCTTATGATTGATTGTGGTATGAGTAGGAAAATTGATTTCTATAAAGTTATGTCTTTAGGGTATTTAAGGTACCTATTAGATCCATAGAAACTGTGTAAGATAAATGCTAGGATTGACTTAATTGTAAAGCTTTATAATTCTGGAGAAGGTGAATGACTTTTCTAATTGGATTAAGATAATTGTGCTAAATAAATGTTGTATTATGATTGTTAAATGAATTGATAGAAGATAAGAAGCACGTAGAGATAATTTCCTTCCGACTATTGGATTTATGCTTACACATCATGTATAAGAAGTAGATAAGTAAAAATGATCATGGTCATATTAAGATATTGATTTAACGAGGGATTCTATGATGTTAGAAAGTGAATGATTCTTTTTTTTAAGAAAATTAAGATAAATATGCTATATAAATGTTGTGTCAAGAGGACTAAAAGAATTAGTGCATGCTAATGAGCATGAAGAGAATAGTTTGTTCAATTATCAATTGATGTGTGAATCAATAATTTGAATAAATAAAAAAAATAATATATAAGAGGAGAACCAGTCATGAGGAGTTGAAAGAAGTATGACATGACATAATCCAGATGAGATTTGAAAAGATGAAGGTCATTATTTAGTGATTCTTGATTAATTAAAAAAATGATGATTTCTAAGGATAGATAGAAATAGAAGGAATGAGTATCAAGTTGTAGATTTATATGTTTTAGGACTATATAAGCTATGTGTGAATTGGTATAAATAATGGTTTGAGGTGATCCTATTACAATGTATAAGTAATCATGTTACCATGGAAGGAGTTAGCGTAGCATTTAAAAGTGTCATTGGCTAGACACAAAAGGTTTATGAAATTGTAAGGAATTATTATGCTTTGGGGAGTAAGATATGACTTGATGAATTATACTTGGTGTTATTTACTTAGTCTTCTAGAATAAATAAGCAAGTGGATATAATGTACACATGTAGCATTTGCATGAAATTGTTATTACAGATACTTATCTTGTATTTAATAAGATTTGGATTTATTAATTGCTTTTTGCAACACCCTTATTAGCAAATGTTTGCAAAAGTGAACTTGTGTAAGCATGTATGGAAGTGTTTTAGTAGGTGTATTTTCTTTGTTTATTATTTTTTTGTTTTGGTTTTGTGGGTTATTTATTGAACCCCAAAGCATAACCTTTGATTTTAGAAGATGGATCTTGTTTTGAACTCTAAGGGGAATAAGAAATATTGTTAAGTGATTTGTACGCGAGACTTAGAAAAAAAACATTAAGATCTATATAGCTTGGATGAATAATGAGACTATGGTATAAATTGTGGATTTGGAAAGTGTAAGGTTTTTGCAGGTGTCTTACATATGACGCAGCGGAAATAAAACTTCATGACACTGCAAAAACCCGCCAAGGATCCATGTATTTCAATATTTTCGAAAGACAAGATTTGATTACAAACTTGGGGTTCGAAGTCGTGCTTCACCACGGACAGACGCTGCTCCTCAGGCGAACATCCTCTACTGGTAACCACATACGATCCCACCAGACGAGCGCACGGCTGCTAGCTCCGTAAAGTTACGGTTAGGTTTTTTCTTTAAATAGGGAGAGGAGGCGATTTTCTGATCTATCTTAATGATCGTTCTCCTTTATTTTATATGTATATAACACTTATATATTAAAATAAAACCCTAATCAGAAAAGCCTTCATATCAGATTTTGCTAACGGGCTTTTAAATCTAATTTAAAGCCCAATTCACCTAATCTGATTCTTTTAATCCCTTGGGCCTTGAATTAAATTTCAAGCCCATTAAAACCCTATGCTCGTCTATGATGATCTGGTGTGCGACCCAATAGGTCCATATTTAGTTGGCAGTGGGCCATCCTCACAATGCAACCCACAAATCATAAGCGGTCTCTAGCCAGACATTATGATTACCCAATAAATATGAAATCGTTTGTCCGATATAAAACCTAATGATACATGTCATGATTCCTTTTGTTACACGATATCTAATTTGAACATAAGT